>CM021101.1:808419276-808605202 GCA_007115665.2 Sequoiadendron giganteum | reverse complement strand
TCTTGGCAAACACGAAAAAAAAAAATACAAATACAAAAAACACAACGTGTGTAATCAAATCATATGGTGAAAACCTAGAAATAGGCATCATATGTGATTCTAAAATCAGCTTTCCCATCTATTTGGATATATGTCAGGATCATTCGTCTAAAAGTCAGTATCAATTCATATCATATCATTCGTCTGGCCATCATTACATCCAGTATCAAAATCGCGTCACATGGTCAACATATAACTCCATAGCTTGGGGGCAACATCTGGATATCATTCAAGGCAATACAAACATATCAATTTCATCAAATGGCAGAAAACCAAAAACAAAGATCAAAGCACAATATCAATCATCATCAGAAGAGCATCAACCATCTATATTATATTGAAAAGCCAAAAGCATGTCAAATAGGAAAATCTAAAAAAAAAAAAAAACCAAAAACATAGGTCTGTGTCAGTCAAACTACGTGGTCTCTGCGTGTGTAACGTAGGCAAGGCTAATCTTTGATCAACCCCTGAGGCCCCTAAGATAGGTTAGTAGGTTAGGTCTTTAGTCCAAAATCTCGAAAATTCAAAAACATGTCAAAATCAAGATGGATGATCTAAAATCTGAATAATGAATGGAACACTCTAAGTAAAAAATGGATATTTTGTCCTTTTTTATTATCATTTCTTTGGAGTAACTCAATGATGTATTGAACTAGAGGAACAAGGAAAAAGAATGATATTTTATTTATCTGCTGTCTTTATGAATATCATTTAAGTGTGTGAATTGTCAGGGGATGTGCTATGCAAATGTATCACCGATGACATTCATAATTCACACAATCAAATGATAATCTCTGCCTATTTACGCAATGAATGCTCAGGTCATCTCCGTTCAATTATACCTAGATGCTTGTGTTCGATTGCAATATCAAAAATCATGAGAGTAATACTCAAGTCATCATTGGATTAACACAACTATTGACGCTTGTATTTACTTTCAACATTCAATAAAGCTCTATGATGATACCAAGCACAAAAAGACTGTTAAAATGACATATGTTTTACATATCATGACATGGTTAAAATTAGATTGCATCCATCATCATTCATTATCTGCAGAGTATTTGTTGCATAAAGGATTCCCATCAATGATTATCTAATCTACAAATAAGACTGAGTATACTTGACATAAAATCCAAAATCATCATCAATTATCATATAGTTACAAATCAATATTTCATCATTAAATTTTCCATCATTTCATAGTTTTTTGCATCATAATAGATATACATTTTATCACCTACATCATAAAACATCATCATTATTATTATGTTATTGATACAATCATGTATCCATACATTTAATAAATAAAATCACATCATTACACCCATCAAAGATCATTTATCATAAGATCATTCCATAAGATAAAATAAAAGCATTTATCCAACCATCCATACATATTATCGCATCACATCATTTATCCACATATCATAGTCTACATTTATCATGGCATCATTGCATTCAATAAAATCATTCATATACATCATCACAAAATCACATAATAAAAGCATCCATCACATAGAAATCATAAAGCCATCATCATATCACATCAACTGCATCTCATATACATATCACAAATATCAAGTATACAATGAAGTTTGGTCTACAAAATACATAATCAACAATGAGCTACAATCATAATATACATCACACAGGATCACAATGGCATCTATGACCTACTACTGTCGGAGTGAGTAGGCCCAACATGACCTATACCACCACCCCTAGAAGGACCCGAATCTCTAGAATCTCTGCGTGGAGGCTGTGTCACCCCCTCACTGACTGTCTATGTGTGTGTCGGTCCAAATCTCGATGGGACATAACTGACTCGGCGCTCGGTAGGCATGGCATCATGATATCGGCCTCGATAGAACACTGCCTCTCGGCCAACCCGCATAACCTCTCTCATATAATCACCAATGGAGGTGCCATCGGCCAATCTCTAAAGGGTATCTACTATCTCCTGTTCTCTCTTAGAAATTTGCCGAGCACTATCTCGCTCGGCTGTCAGGGTATCAACCTGTGTCTGTATGCCGCTAATTGCTCCTGTACCTATGCTAAGGCCTGTGCATGAGCCTGTGTCTGGGCCTGCATCTGTGTCTGAGTCTACACAAGCATACCCCAAGCCTGTACCAACTATGCCTATAAATTCTGGACCTATGCCTGGAGCCCAACTATCTGTCTCTACCGCCCACCTGTCGACACTATCACTGCTTGCCTCTTGCAAGGCCTACTAGACGAAGGTGCACTAATGATGTTTGGCCCTGCCCCTCTGTATCCTCCACTCCCGCCATCACTATCATCACTGCTACTGTTGTCACCACTGATTCTCTCTGAGCTACGGTCAGATGAGGAATCCTCTCCACCCCCACTGTCAGCAGAACCCTTGGCCACATCCTCCACTACAGGTAAAGGTGTTGGCTCATCAAGAATAGTAATGCAAGGATGGGGAACTAAGGCCAAGAAAGCTGCATACTCCTCTGTCACAGCTGCCTCAAAGATATCTCTACGCATGTCCCAAGGAGATGGTTGTAATGCTCTATACCCCTCCACAAGAACATCATAGGACAGAGTCGGACCCCAATCAGCAACATCCATCTATCACCTGGCGTAATGAGCTACTCCCTGTGGCATGCACTGAACAATGCCATACTGTACATATACCTGATGAAGTAAGAATCTCTCTAGAACAAAGGGAGTCTGGCCAATGAGGTACATAGAATCGCACAAAAACCCCAACACTACACCATCCTCATCCCACTCCTCGTAGTCAAGGTATAGACGCCAGATAACAGTCTTAGTGTCATCAAACACCTGTCTCCAATGCTCTAACTTGCCCATCCGGGCCTGCGTGAATCGACCATTGTATCGGAAAACATATGGCCTGCCAGTTGGTTTGTCTGCAATTGGAAACAACCGACAAATAGCGAAATGCTCCCAAG
Organism: Sequoiadendron giganteum; assembly: GCA_007115665.2. Lineage (NCBI taxonomy): Eukaryota > Viridiplantae > Streptophyta > Pinopsida > Cupressales > Cupressaceae > Sequoiadendron > Sequoiadendron giganteum. Next base: position 808,602,221 of record CM021101.1, on the reverse strand, counting down.
CCCACACCTATAACAATGTCATCCTAGCAGATAGACTACGTGCATCTAAGTACACCACTGAATGTAGATCATGGTAAAGATGCGCTAACATGCACATCCCCCACTCATATCTGGTACCATGTACCATCATGCTCTCAAGCGTCCTGCCCTAGCCAACAAGGAATCCCTTTGACCTATGATTAGGGCAAAGGAATCCTCCAATGAATCCAGCTAACACTACTGGTAGTGTAGCATAAGAATCTGCAATCCTCCGCCATCGAATGCTAGGACCCGAAATACTCTGCAGAGAGCATCTTTGCTGTTGGTCTCGTGAGAATCATATGTCACAATCTCCCCCATGAACGGAATGCACAATATACGCCACACATTCTCTGGTGTGACTGTCATCTCACCGGTGGGTAGGTGAAAGGTGTTGTGGTTGCTATGCCACCTCTCAGCCAATGCGGTCAACAAACCTCGATTAATCCTAATCTAGGGCATATCAAGAAAAATCATGAGGCCACACTGGCCTATCACCTGAAGCTCACCCAGTGTCAAGTGAGGTATCAAATCTGTCATCTACAGAAATCTCTCTCGCATCTAGAGAGTACCCAGATCCTCCTATCAACATAATGAAAAAATCTACAATCAGTGAACTATGTCAAGGAATCAAATGTCATTCTACTATCAGTCTATTTCAAAAGCTTTGGTATGAATTTTCGATCAAAATTCATAGGTGAACATCAAACCTCACCTATCATGAGGTTCTCAAACCATCAACAAACCTCACCTATCATGAGGTTCATCAAAACATTATCTAGATTTCGCCTATCATGAGATTTATCAGATATTGAATCATTTCCTCGCCTATCATGAGGATCATCAATAAATGGGGTTTTCTTCTCACCTATCATGAGAGTTAGTCTTATTTAAATCATTGAATCCAACATCAAGAATGTGGATTGTCAATCATACCAATCAGAAGAATGGACATGATCGGAATTGATGAACTCAAGGTTCACTAAGTTACATTTTCAATTTTGACATGGAAGCGCTAAAACAGGCTTCCAAAGCGCTAAATCCCAAAAGCACTATTTTATCATCCAAAAGTGCTAAATCAGGAACCCAAAGTGCTAAAACCATGAAAGCACTATTTCAGCACCCAAAAGTGCTAAACCAGGCTTCCATAGCGCTAAAAGTCCCGAAGCGCTACTTTTTCACATCAAAGCGCTACAATAGGCTATCAAAGTGCCACTTTACCAGAAGCACTAGAGTAGACCTTGAAAGTGCTAATTCACCGACCCAAAGCGCTAAAAGTCTCAAAGCGCTAGAATACGACTTCAAAGCGCTAATCTTTGGCTCCTAAGTGCAAAATCATTGAAAGCGCTACATTATGACATGGAAGTGCTAGAATTTTCAACACAAGCGCTAAAACTCAAAGTGCTAAAATAGCTACCAAAAGCGTTACATCGGAATGTAAGCGCTACAGCGCAGCTTCAAAGTGCTGAAACTAACCTAACTACGCCTAGGAGCTAAAAAGCATAAAAAACAAAAATGCATGAATTACGAGGAGGTCGAGGGGTACATACCGGAGGTCCATACGTAGGCAACCATCTGTGACATCGAACGCGCTCGAATCGGTGAGTGTGGCAAGGGCTAGGCATCTTGCTCCAGCTGGCTGAAAAGTCTTTATCACTAGGATTTTTGAATTCAAAAAGCAAATTATGACTTTGAAAATGACCTTTTGCACTATTTATAATTTTGAAAAGGTATTTTTGGTGGATTTTATTACATTTTTGATTAATTTTATCCATGAAATTAATTGAAACTCATTTGAAAGATCTATTTCATCATCATTTTGTCAGGAGATAAATTATTTTAAAATCAAAATAGTATAAAATCATCAGAAAATCATAACTTTTTGAAAATTTCAAAAAAATCATCAAATCATTAATTTATCTCCTGAGGGGGCATCTTATCATCAAATCATCTGAAAATCATGTCTGGGGCACACAAATTTATTATCATCTAAAAATCATGTATGGGGCATACGGAAGTATTTTTTCATATCATCAATCCTGGTAGTAGCAGCAAAATATTTCTTCAAATCAATGCGTAAACACATCACTTCGAAGAGGGGCAAAATGTATACACCTAAAATGGTCTAGAGCATCTGATTAATTAAATATGAATTATTTAATTAATTATCCTAATTTCCTCTACTATTGAATAAATAGAAATATTTATTTAATATAGTTCACATTCACATTCTTCATAATTTCTTCTAAATCTCGTCTTAATTAAATAAACAAAAATAAATACTTTGTTTGATTTAATTATCAAATCCCTATTTCAATCTATCACATCGATTTAAATTAATTAAATAAAGATCAAAACACTTTATTGATTAATTGCCATTATTCTTCTATTTTAATTTAATAAACAACTATCCTATAGTTCGTTTTATTAAATTATTTATCTTTCTTTTGCTAATTTAAATAAATCAAAATATTTGAATTGTTGCACAAAGAATATTCCATCCATATTCTCTCAAAAATTAATTAGATTTCCTATGTCTAAACCATGTCTAATTTATGTCAAAATATGTCAAATTAATTGATTGAAACTTCACGGGAAGTTTTGGAGACAAATTTGGAATTTGATCTCTCAATCCTCTTCCATCAATCTTTCCTCTTCTCTTGCCTGGTGTTTTCATGGGTAGAGACAATCTCCATCTTTCTCTCAATCTCCTCAATCTCTCACCATTCAATTCTCTAGATTGAATCCAAGCCTTTCAAAGCTTTCCCTGTGCATTTATACAGCCAAGAAATCTATAAATGCAAGCCTCATTCAACCAAGAAAGGATCCAGATAATCAATCTTTTGCACTCTTACTCTGCAGGAATCCAAACATGAAGCATCAAGCATCAAAAAATCAAGTTTTCAATCATGGCTACCTCTTGTAGCTGCAATTAACTGTTTCACATCAATATCATGCTAGTTTAATTGATTAATCATTTAGCATTACATTTTCATCATCTCGTTCTTCAGATAGTCATTTTAACAGTCTTATTTGCTTACACAATCTGAGAGCAATTTAGATTTAATAAATCTTTGGAGATAGAGAGCAATAGGACGCTTTCATTTGATTACTTTGTTGAATTGATTCAATTTGTTTAATCATTGATATAATGTCGTATTAAGAAGTGTTTTAAGTCTTATTCACATATTCACACTTACAATTATCATATTTATTCTCTCCTTGATTTAGTTCTTTCTTACCTGAGGTTACTTTATTTTTCAAAAAAAATTATATTAAAGTGATATTCTTTGGTTTTGGGTTCCTTTGCATCTTTTATTAGGGTTTTTCCCAATCTTCTTTGATTTATATTTTGCCTAATTCGGTCCATCACCAATTTTTGGGAATTTTTTCCCAAAATATTTATCTAAAGTCATAGTCTTAGAGTGGTGTAGGCACTCATTGCCTAGTTGTTCAACATTATTAGTTTTAAAATTTCTTCCTTCTCCCAAGCATGCCTCAGGTAGGGATTTTTCCACCTCCCTAATTAGGTTTTCCATTATATTAGTGTTTCTTTCGGTTCCTTCATTCACCCCAATTTGGGTAATTACTGGTGTTGACTCATGTTGCAAGTCATTATATTTTGAGGAAAACCTTGACTGTGTATTCTTGCCACCCATTTCACTGAGGGGGGTTCTTGTGTATGTTCATCCAAGGAGGACCTACTACTATGCATCCCCATTGAATTACTTCCCACCTCCCCATAGAAAAGATAGAAAATATTAAGTCCCCCTAGGATTTCCAAGGCACAGGTAAAGACACCATTTTTAATTTTAATTTCAATAATCTTTGGTAAGTTGACCCCAAGATTCAATCAAATCAAAACCCTCACATCAGAATGCAAGAGTGAAGATTTGGTATCATCCATTTGAATTGCATTTCCACAAGGTTCTAGAAGGAGGGGATAAATTTCCATATCCTAGGAGGCACATATTTGAGCACCAACCATCTTGGGCATGAAAAAACCAAGACTTCCTCGTTAATTGCCTCTGACATCCATGTTAGGGCTCAGAAGACAGATTTCCCAACATACTGAAATTGTTTTTTTGTTATTTCTTCCTATCCTTTTGGGTTTTTAAAGAAAATTACATATAGACAATGTTACACCATTCTACAAAAGGAATAATGAAACCCTAAATTTTTCCCAAATTTTATGCATCCATTCATCCATGAATTTTTTGGCTGGGACCTTGGAGGTACCATGGTAGCAAAAAATTTACAATTTTCTTTAACTTATTATCATCTTCTGAAAAATTGCATTATCTAGTGTTTCATCTAGAATTAAGGAATCCTTTCTAAGGGAGGCCAAGGGGGGCTTACATTTACCTTCTCTTCATGACCCTTTGACATCCTCAACACCCTTGACCAAAAACCTGGCTCCTATTAAGAAACATCTCCTATCACTCGCAGTAATGTCTCTAAATGTTTTAGAGTGCAAACTGTCCATATTAATTCCCTCTTGTTTATTTGGTGGACCATCCAAGGGGTTTATATCCCCCTCCATCATTACAACACCACTACCACAAAAACACACATGTAGATGGGATCTCTACGCAATAGAAAACCAAGCACCACATGCATGACACAAATAATGGCACGTTGGAACTAGCAAATTAGTGGATAAAGGAGGGCCCATACCTCCAAGAATCATACTCCAGTGTGAAGGGTTGATCCTCTTCCATGACTTCCTCAAAAGACCCTTACCAACACTAGTGTCGATCTATCCTCACACACTCTGCATGCTTTTCCAATCATTTTTTATATTTTAAAAATGTTCCACATCCATGATTCAAAATGATCTTGTGGGAGTAAAGGATATAAAATTAGGGAATATTGACATGTAGGATTTTTGAAATAGAATGAATTCAAATCCTAGATCTCCTATGGTTGAGAGAACCCTTTTTAGGAGAATTTCTCATGTGGGAGGTTTTCCACTAGTAGTTCAATGCCCTTATTTAGTCCTTGACTATGTAGAAAATAATCATTCTTAATCTAGGAAAGTGAGGTCACATCAGATGGTGTGGTAGTAGAAAAATTGAATCTCAAGTAAATTGGAACTACTTTTAAGCTCCCTAGGCAAGATTAATTTATAGATTAGTATACAAAAACAAGATGTAGGTATTACTTAGAAAATAAATATTGGTGTCTTACAAGTATTACTAAGTATTGGCTGAAAAAGGAGAAGAAAGAGACATGTCAACTCCCTAAAACATTAAAGATATCTCATTTCAAAGATGATATATTAAAAATGATCACATTAATTTATAGAGTAGTGGGAAGTGAAGACTTAATTACTTTTGATAAATGGATGTGCTAATTCATTTTGGTTACTTGTAATTAGTCACAATATTTAGATTTGAAAAAATTGATTGGTGATCATATGCATGATCAACTTGTGCATTTATTTGAGAGGTATCAATAATTTATGTGCTCATACTTATTGTATTTCTTAGCAAGTAATGAGGTAGTGTGGATGGGATTAGAAAATTCACAAAAATTGCCCAAAAATATGATTACTATCCTCAAATGTAAGAATAATATGGTAATATGGATTATAGGCATGTAAATGATGTATTTTGTATGTTTAATATTGATGTCGTCATGGTAGGAGGGTCCTTAAAGAGAACTATCGAGACCATGCATCTAGAGTTACACAACAAAAGAAACACCAAATATGGAGGAAAATGCAGATTCAAACATTTTTATTAACAAAAAAATTGATTACAATCGTTCGGCAACATCCAAGCTTATAGATTTAGCTCACAGGTCTGATATAACATGCATGCTCCTTAATGCAAGAAAAAATATTATAGATAAAATTCTATATTCTTCTTAATCTACTTGATCTTGATTTCCCTCTATCCTAATGATCTATTACAATATTTATAGCATATTAAAAAATCTAGAAACATTCGCGTCAGCCAAAGATCATTACAATCTCTGATGAAGGAAATGTAATGTGTACATGAACAAGTTAGCCTCAAATTTGAATTTCTCCACAGTAGGTGCATATGATGAAGTGTGGACCTAAAATTAACGTCGAGGACACTCCATGAAACCAATTAGAACACCTCACAGGGATCCACAAGCAACGGGAAATATCCATGAGCGATCAAACTAGCCATTAGGTTTTGAAATTATTTTGGGGCCAGTTCCAAAACTGTCATTTAATCCGAAAGTGATAGCTTGCCAAAAAAAAGATCCAATCGAGCTGAAAATTTGGAATAAGGAAAATGAACATATCCACAATGAAAATATAGATCTATAGGGTTTGGTGAGAAAATATGATGAAATACCAAATCTTCCAACTTGAACATGAACAAGAACTGAACAAGAAAAAAATTGAATGAAAATAGTTTTTGGTTGATGCAGGATTGCAAAGAACTAAGGATGCTCCTACATTAGACATCTGAATTCAATGAAAAGTGAATCCCCCACTTTGTTGGGGCTAAAGGAAAACCAATATGGTCGACCTCAGCCTAAGAAATCCAAGAAGAATACTCCACTGGTCTTCCTTTCCACTTCACAAGATATTCTTTGTACTGTCTTCCATTAGGTTTCCTCCCATCTCTGATATCCAAAATCTCATCTAATTGTTGTTTAGGAAGTTGTTCTTCCAATTTTTCTTTACTTTCTTCACTGAATTAAGCTTCATGGTACTGATGTAGATCTGCAATTTTGAATGTAGGTGTTATACCCATGTCATATGGTAACTCCACATCATATGCATTTCCTTGAATCAAATTTCTTCAAAATATTACAGGGTCCAAACTTCCTCATCTTGAGCTTACTGTATGTGCCAACTAGAAATATTTCCTTCCTCAAATACACCATCACTTCATCTCCAACTTAAAACTCCTTATGTCTCCTCTTTTCATTTTCTTGTTCATTATACTTCTGGTTCATATCTTCCAACTGTTGCTTTACTTGAGTATGCACTTTCTTCACATGTTTTACAAATTCCTCTGCTTCTGCACTCCTTTTATCTTCCTTAATGACATCTCGCAGCTTTGATAGACCTCTAGGATGAACTCCAGTAATAATATCAAAAGGTGTTTTTGTAGTACTTTTATTCACTGAATTATTGTAAGCAAACTCTTCTTGAGCAAGGAATAAATCCCAACTTCCGATCTTATCTCTAACCAAGCATCTCAACAAATTTCCCAAACTCTTTTTTACTACCTCTATCTTTCCATCAATCCATGGGTGAAAAGTGGAACTGAAATTCAAATCTATCTTCAACTTCTTCCAAAGCGCCTTCCAAAAGTAACCAACAAATTTTGTATCTCTATCTGAAACAGTACTCCTAGGTAATGTAGAAGTTGAGAAATCCAACTTCATATTCCCTAAGAATCACCCGCATGCAAATACCTATCACATACAAAAGACATACAGAACCAAAGAAGATGTTATCTAAACCTCAAATTAAAAATGCATTATTGAGAATCAATTATTACAAAGAGATCAATCCTTATGAAGGAGATCAAGAAACCCTAAAATAAACCTAAAAGGGAAACCCTAGTGTGCACACTTAATAATTAATTAATTATTAATGTGCCTAAGTTTAGCTTAAGTAACTAAAGGAATAAGTGACTTAATTAATTAACCAATATGATATAATTAATTAAGTTTAATAAATTATTACTCTAATAGGTAATCCATGCAATCTGACCACTTCCCTGAAAAACAAGTCTACTACATGTATTGCATCTGTTGTCTTCTTACAAGGTATGAAATGTGCCATTTTAGAAAATCTATCCACCACCACAAATACATAATCATTGTCTCTTTGTGTCTTTGGAGACATAAGTATGAAATCATGTTGATATCCTCCCAAGGTCTTTCTAGAACTATCAACGGCTTATACAATCCAACATTCTGACTACTCTCTTATGCAAGTTGACAAACTCTACAACTTTGCAAAAATTTCCTAACATCCTTATGAATCTAGAGCCAAAAGTAAATCTCACTTACCAATGCTATTGTCTTATCAACTCCAAACTATCCTTCCAATCCTCCACTATGTTTCTCTTTCACCAATTTATCCCTCATTCAACTTCAAGGTATACATAATTGATTCCCTCTTAATAACATATCCTCTTAAATGAAATAATCCAACCACTAACTCCTATCCTCTAAGACTGGTTGTTTACAAGCTCTCCAAGGTTCTGCAAAATCTAGGTCTTCTTCATACAAGTTCTTCAATTCATCAAAGCATAAAGTCTCCACTCCCATTCCCACCAACAAATTCCTTCTCCTACTCAAGGCATCAACAACTCTAATTGACTTTCCACACCTATGTTTCAAAACAAAAGTATAAATCTACAAGAATTCCACCAATCTAATGTGTTTTTGACTCAACTTACCTTGATTGTTCAAATACTATAAGGCTTGATGATCTGTGTACAACACAAACTCCTTAGACAACAAGTAATGTTTCCACTTCTTCAAAGCTTGAACTATGGCATAGAACTCCTGATCATACATTGAATACCTTTTCCTTGCATCATTCAACTTCTCACTAAAATAAGCTATTGGTCTTCCTTATTGACTTAATACTGCTCAAATTGCATTTCCACTTGCATCACAATCTACTTGAAATACCTTATTAAAGTATGGTAAATCCAACATAGGTTGCTCAGTCAACTTCTATTTCAAAAACTCAAAGCTTTGGTCTACTCCAGATGTCCATCTGAAATCCTTCCTATCTCCTCTCATTTTTTCTATCATAGGACTACAACTAGAACTGAAATTCCTAATGAAATTTTAGTAGAAACTAGCTAGTACATGAAATGATCTTACCTCTCCAATGCTTTTCAATGTAGGCCACTCAACAATTTCTCTTACCTTCTTAGGATTCATCTTCAGTCCATCCACTGATATCACAAATCCCAGATATACCAATTATTCCTTCTTGAAACTATACTTCTTAATGTTTATCAACAACTTTTGTTCTCTCAACCTCTACAAAACTATTCTTATATGCAACAAATATTCTTCTCTATTCTTACTGAAAATCAAGATGTCATCCAAATAGACAATCAAAAACTTACCTAATAATTTCTTCAATACCTCATCCATCAACCTCATGAAATTACTAGGTGCAATTTTAAGTCCAAAAGGCATCACCAACCACTCATACAATCCTTCATTTGTCTTAAATGTTGTCTTCCATTCATCCCCTTCTTTGATTTTGATCTAGTGATATCCACTCTTCAAATGTATCTTTGTAAAGTACTTAGCTTCACTCAAGAAATCCATAATGTCATCCATCCGAGGAAAAGGAAACCTATAATTCACTGTGATCTTGTTTATGTCTCTAGAGTTTGTACACATCCTCCATTCCCCATCCTTCTTAGGTGCTAGCACTGCAGGTATTGCACAAGGACTTAATTTTTCTCTGATTAAACCCTTTCTTAACAAATCTTGAACTTTTCTATTCAACTCTTCATTCTCTGCTAGTGTCATCTAATGTTCTACTTTATTAGGAATACTATCTCCAAGAATTAGATCCATGAAATGACTAATACTCCTCACAGGTGGCAATCCATTAGGTACATTATCTAAAATGATAGCTTCATATTCTACTATCAATCCCTTATCTCCTCTAATTGTTATTCTACATGCTTCAAGTCTTCATCCTTCTTTGGAACCAAGGCATAACACATGCTCTCATGTCTCATTCCATCCAAAAATCTCCTTCCATCAACCAAACAAATTCTAGCATTTGTACAAACCTCAACTTTAGGAACATCCTCCAATGGTAACAAATTATGCTTCATTCCATTTGCAGCAATGACATATATGTTCTTCTTTCCATCATGAATAGCTTGTTTATCATATTGCAAAGGCTTTCCCAAAAAAACATGGCATACATCCATAGGCATGATAGCACACAAAAATTCATCATGGTAATTTCCTATCTTCAATTTCACCAAACATTGTTCACTTACCAGTATCTTATGCTCATCTTAAATCCATGCTATCGAACAGGGCTTCAGGTGTTTAAAACTTTCCAGCTTCAACTTGGTCACCATTTCTTTAGAAACCAAGTTCTTTGAGCTTCCACTATCAATAATCACTTTGCAACATTTACTAGCTACCTTGCATCTAGTTTGGAACAAATTCTTTCTCTGCAACGGTTCTTGCTCCATCTCACTTTGACACAGTACTCTTATGTTCACCAAAACTTCTCCCTCTTCTGGTTAATTAGATGATACAACATGATCCTCCTCAAAAAAGGCTACTCTTCTACTACTCTTTGTGTTTATGCTTGCTTCTCCCTGATTACATTTAAATTTTCTATGTCCTTCGCCACCACACTTATAACAAGCTCCTTTGAATACTCGGTTTTCTTGTCTTCTATCATCTTTTTTGTAATTAATATTTTGGTAATCACCATATCCTCCTATCTAGTAATATTTTCCATCATATCTACGATATAGATTGTCATTCTTATTGACTTCCTTATCTTTATTCTGATCTACAAAAATCCTCTTCCTCCTCCAGTAAAAATTCTTCTCTGAAATCTTCTGCCTCTTCCTCTTTGTCTCTGCTCATGTCTTTTTTTCAACTTCTCTTCTTCTTTTAGGGCACACTGATATGCCTCCTCCACACTTAGTAACTTAATCAAACTAATCTCATCTTGTATAGATGACCTCAAACCATTCATATATCTAGCTACTTGCTCGATCTCATCTTATGAATTTCCAGATCTGATATTTGACTTGTAGAACTCCTCAGTATATTTTGTTACACTTGAATCCTTCTGCTTCAACTTCTGCAACTTTCAGAATAAACTAATTTGATAGTCTGTAGGCATAAAATTTTTCTTCAACTTATTCACCATCTAATCCCATGATCTTATCTTCTCTTTTCCTTTTCTTTGCCTATTTGTCTGCAAATGTTCCCACCAAAGGGGTGCATGTCCTTTCAACTTTGTACAAGAAAATTTCACCTTCTTGTCTTCTATGGTACCTTCAAAATCAAAGTAATTCTCCATCTTTATTATCCAATCAAGTAGTTCATCTAAATCCAACTTGCCACTATAATCTGGTGGATTGAAATCTGGTTTAGTATTTACTCTATTTAAGGCTCTTATGAACCTCTCTTCTCCCTGATCAAGGCCAGGTTGATCTTCTCTTTCCCTTTCTTCATACTCTTCTACCTCTTCATCACTCACATCATCAACTGGTCGACCTCTCCTCTAGGCCATTTCGACTGCTTCTAATCTAGCAGCAATTTCTCTCAACATCTCCATTATAGTTGGGTCTGCATTTCCACATGCTCCATTTCCTCTACCATTTCTTCTTCTCATCATCTTTACACAAGTCCTCTATAGCTGCAAGTCAGATCCTCAATCTTCCACCCCACAAAAAATATTTAATAGGACTTTACAAACTTTGACAATCTTCCACATAACGAACCTCGCTTTGATACCAATTTAATGTCATCATGGTAGGAGGGTCCTTAAAGAGAAATATTTGGAGTATTTAGCTAGAGTTACACAATAGAAGAAACATAAAATATGGAGGCAAATGCAGAATCAAACATTCTCATTAACATAAAAATTTTATTACAAACGATCGAAAAAATCCGGGCTTATAGATTTGGCTCACAGGTCTGATATAACATACATGCTCCTTGATGCAAGCAAAAATCTTACAAATTGAATTCTATATTCTACTTAATCTACTTGATCTTGATTTCCCTCTATCTTAATGATCTATTACAAGCTTTATATCATATCCATAGATCTAGAAACATTTGTGTCGGCCAAAGATCATTACAATCTCTAATGAAGGAAACGTAACTTGTACATGAACAGGTCGGCCTCAAATTTGAATTTCTCTATGGAAGGAGCGTATGATGAAGTGTGGACCTAAAATTAAGTTTGGGGACACTCCATGGAACAAATCGGAACACCTCGTAGGGATACGCAAGAAATGAGAAATATCCACGAGTGATCAAACTAGCCATTAGGTTTTGAAATTATTTTGGGGCCAGTTCCAAAATTGTCACTTAATCCGAAAGTGATATCTTGCAGAAAGAAGATCCAATCAAGCTGAAAACTTAGAATAAGGAAAATGAAAATATAGATCTGCAAGGTCTGGTGAGAAAATATTACGAAATACCGAATCTTCCAACTTGAACAAGAACAAGAACTAAACAAGAACAAAACTAGATGAAAATATTTTTTGGTTGATGGAGGATTGCAAAGAACCAAGGATGCTCTTGCATCAAATATTAGGAGGATAAGAGGAAATATTGAGGTGAGAGTTTATAAAGAGGTAAGACAAATAATCATGCAAATTTTTAGGTTCTTCATCTAATTAAACAATTTACATATGTTAAAATTAGGTCTTTTAAAAGTACTATATACAAATTACCCAGATATGTCAGCAATTATATTATACTCCTTGAGGTATGTAGACATATGTCTCATGTGAGAAAGAAGTGTTGTGAATAAAATAAGGTAGGATATTCCTTTCCTATACACAACCCATTATACTCCAAAAACTCATGAGGATGCTAGAAATGTTGACAAAATATTCTTCAAATTCAATTTTCATAATTTTCTTGCAAGACTATTCTTTGATAGTAATTTTTTTATAAAGGATAATTGGTACACTGGAATGTGGTATGAGCATCAACCGCATCTAGTAGACTACTAGGAGGATTGTATTGATGAACATGAAGTCAGAAGGAGGGATTGGATGAGGTTAGCAATAGATCAAATGATATCCTTTAATCTAAACCTAGATATACATGACATGATTGATGATAACTTTAATATGGTTGATGAAGAGTATTATATCATAAAATTAAAACCTCTAGCTAGAATTAGATGGTTAGAAAGGAAAATTACTGACATATATTTACAAGGTCATATTTTGTAATTAATAAAAGAGGTGTTTAGAAGCTAAAATCATTGGTCATACTACAATCAAGCCTTCAAATAAAGAGCACACTTTAAGAGAGATAAAATCAAGCACAAGATGTAGTCCACATGTATCATCTACTAATGTATATACTACTAGGCTCAACACCTCTTTTAAGAAGGGAGATGATTGAGATGAGATTGAGAGAGAAAAAAATGAAAGGCCAATATGATGAGAACAGTGAGAAGATAAGGAAGAATTTAGAAGAGAAAAGAGAACCTAAGGGTGATTCCATAGATCTTCCTAAAATTGAACAACTGACTCTCCTTTCTAGGTATTCTTCTTCTCAAAAAACCTAATGGCTCCCTTGGGCATTGTGTGTATCATCACAAGGCCATGCACACTGATCTTTATCTCCACTTGTCTTCTCATCACCACCCATGCCAAAAAGGTGGTGTCCTAAAAACTCTTGCCTTGAGAGACTTTATGATTTGTGATGAAGATAACTTAAATATTGAGCTAAACCATTTGCATCACGTGTTCATTCTAAATGGGTACTCTAATAAGAAAATTTATAGGGCCTTCAATCAAGACAAGGCATGGTTTCTCTCCATCTCTAAACCCGTCCACTCTTATGGTCCCCCTGTGGCCTCCCTCCCCTTCGTTGACGGCTTATCCCAAAAAATCTCCAAGATCCTTCATAAAAAAGGCCTCCAATGTGCTTTCGAACCCCTCACCATAGTGTGAAATCAGCTCCCCTCTCTTAAAGATCCCAAGGACATCCTTTTCCACTCAGGTGTCTACAAGGTTGTTTGCTCGTGTGGTGCACCTTATATTGGTGAAATTGGTCAATCGTTCAACACTAAAATTAAAGAGCACATGGCTAACATTAGACATGAGCGGGTCCTCAAATTTGCTTTAGCTAACCACTCTTCTTCCAAAAAACACCATATTTTTCTTGAAAGAACCCAAATATTCCACAAAGAAGATAATTTTGTCAGAAGGAAGCTAAAAGAAGCCATTGAAATCAACAACCACCCCTTGAAACTTAATTGAGACAAAGGGTGGAGGTTGAGTCAGGCTTGGCATCCCTTGTTAGCCAACCTTCAAACCTGTCTTCCCCCCTCCTCCCCCTTGCTTCCCTTGTTTAGTGGGTTTCCTTGCCTCCCTTCCCACTCTTGGGTCTCCTTGTCTCATTCCTTTTTCATTTCCCTTGGTTTTTTCGGCCTCCTCTCTTTTCCTCTTTTGTTTCCCTTTGTTTCCCCTTCCTTCTTTGTGGTTTATTGTGCTTTTAGTCCTCCCTCTTTGGATTTAGACTTCCCTCCTCTTGATTTTAGTGTCTTTCCCTTTGTTTCATATGTTTTTGGCCCCTTATGGCTCTCGTCCTTCTTATTTTTTCTCCTTTTGATCTCTTATCCCTTCTCGTTTCTTTTTTTATCTTTCCTTCTTTTGTTCAAATGATTTTGGTTTTCCCTCTCATTTTTTTGTCCTTGTTTTTTTATATTTATATTTTATGTATATATATTTGCATTTTTATATATATGTATGTGTGTATTTATATATGTATTTGTAAATTTATTTATTTTTATTTATTTTATTTTTATAGATAAGTGCTACCATAAGGGGGTAGCACCCAAGTACAAACAACAAGAGGCAGAAATTGCCATTACATACTAGAGGAACTAGTTTTCCAGGATCTGGTAAATGACTGCCAAACACCTACCCAGTTGTATGACCCTTTCAAGGCTTTGCCCTCCGAGCCATGAGTGACCTTGGCGCATAAACCTAACAAAGGCGTCCAAGTTATAATTTTTTATCCCTACCCTGAAGGTTTCCCATGCATCAACCATTAGGCCTACTTCTTTTTCGAAGTCTTTGCCTTCTTCAACCATCCCCTCTTTGTAGGTCGGGTCAAAAAAGAGGCGCAAATGGCTGACCATTCCTTCCTCAGCTAGTGCCATGGTTGCATTGGCTACCGCTTGAGCATATGTTACTATTATGAAGCCGTGAAGCAGCTCCACCGCCTGAGCTCAGGATTCAACAATGTCTACTACAGCACAGACTATCATCTCATATATCTTTCTGTCACACCAGTGTCGGTGATCGCTCAATACTCATTTTTAATATGTATTGTTTTTGTTAGTATATTTATGTGTGTATTTATTTATATACATGTATTTGTAAATCTACATATATTTATTTATATTTGTGTGTGTGTGTATATATATATATATTTATGGTGCTTTTCGATTATTTATTAATATTTGGTGCTTTATGGTTTATAAATATATCTATATATTTGTTTTTTTGTCCTTATTTTTATTTTTTATCTATTTGGTTTTTGTTTCCTTTATGTGTGTGTGTGTGTGCGCACACGTATTTATATATTTATATGTAAAATTTTGATTTTTTTTATTATGTATTTGTTTATATATATATGTGGGCATATATATGTATATTTATTTATATACATGTATATATAAATATATTTATTTATATATGTATATGGTGCTTTACACGTATTTATATATTTATGGTGCTTTATGGTATATAAATATATTATTTTATTTGTAAAGCATCATATATATAAATATACATATTTGGTGCTTTACACATATATATGTATATTTATTTATTTGTATGTATATATATTATATATTTATGTATACATATATGTATATACGCATATATATACATATAAATATATATTTTTTATGTTAATATATATGCCAATTAGTATATATAAATTTGAAGTATAATAATTTTGGTTTAGTATATATGAATTTTAATGGCTTTCTTGGTTGTATTTTTTGCATGCTTTTTCTTGTTTATATTTTTGGTTGGCTTTTTGTTATTGTATTATTTTATATTTATAGTTCTCTCTTATTCATTTGTTTTCCTTTATATTTTGAATACTCTTACATATTTGTGTATGCACATTTATTTCTTGTTTTGTTATTTTTGTTGTTTGGCTATTTGCATTCCTGTATGCATTTGTTTTTCATATTCATGAATGCAAATATATTTTGTGTTGTGTGGTTTTTGCTTTGCTGTTTTGTGTATTGGTTGTTTTATTTTAATGATTTTGGTTTTTTTTTCTTTTAGAGTTTGGTAATTTTGTAGTTTGTATTTAGTTTTGTATTGGTATTGGTTGTTGTTTTTTTGTGTTCTTACCATTTTGTCTTGGTTTGTTATGTTATTTCCTCAAGTTATATTATTTTTTTCTTATTCAATTATATTATTATTCTAATTCATATAATTGAATTCAAATACAAATATATAATTTTGTGTATGCTCTTTTATATTTTGTATTGTGGGCAGGTGCATGGAAATAGGTAGCAAATTAGTGGTCAACTTACTTTTTCATCCTGAAATAGTGAAAATGTGAACTCTTTATAGTAAAACGTGCTCGCATTATGGCTTGGTAATGACCGAGCCTAGGCTCGGTCATTACCAAGCCATAATGTGGGCATGTTAAAATGCAAGCGCATTATGGTTTAAATTTCAAAATATGCACACATTTTGAGTTCAAAAACTATGCATTTTTTAAAACAAAAAAACATTTCCAAAATACGAGCACGTTATAACACGCTCGCGTTTTGGTCTACATTGAAATTTTTTTCTTATCTTTTTCTTGTCTCTTTCTTGTTGTTATCTTTTAGGGAAACTATATACATGAAATTAAAATTTAAGTATAAGTTGACATTTACATATGGACATTTACTTTCTTATAATTTAAGTTATATTTCATGTATATAGGAAGGATGTTTGAGAGTGGTTTCAGATCTCTAGGAGTTACAATGCAAATTCTAGCTTTTGGAAGATCTCAAAAATTTCAGACTTAATCAAATTTCAATGATCAGTAAGTTGTATCATCTTTCTCTCTCTCTAACACATTTTGTATCCCTTATGCTCTAGACCTCTCTCACAAACTCTCCCATTTCCTCTATACTTATACCTATCTAGCCTTTCTCCCCCCTTCATCCCTCCCTCCTTTCCTCTTTCCCTCCTTCCCTCCTTTCCTCTACTTTTCTCTATCTCCCCCTCTCTCCCTTCCTTCCTCCCACCCACCTTCCCTATCTACTTCAATCTATCTAACCTATATCTCTTTACCTCTCTCTCTCCCTCCCTCCTCTCTCTCTCCCTTCCTTCCTCCCACCCACCTTCCCTATCTACTTCAATCTATCTAACCTATCTCTCTTTACCTCTCTCTCTCCCTCCCTCCTCTCTCTCTCTCTTCCTTCATCCCAACCACCTTCCATCTCTACTTACCTCTATCTAACCTATCCCTCTTTGCATATCTCTCACCCTCGCTCCTCTCTCTCTCAATCTCTTTACCTTCCTCCTTCCCTCCTCTCTCTCTCATTCTCTTTATCATGATTCTCTCCCTATATCCCTCCCTCCTCCCCTTTCTACTTATATCTCTCTCCCTCCCTCCTCCCCCTCTCTATCTCTCTCCATCTCTACCTCTCCCTCCCTCATTATCTCTCACTCTCCCTCTCCCTCTCTCCCTCTCTCTTAATCTCCCAAAATTCATCCTTCCCTTTGTGTTTCTCTCTCTCACACACTCTCTCCCTCCCCCATCTCTCTCTCTTTGGTTTAGGATTTATGGTTTAGGGTTTAGGTTTTATGGTTTAGTATTTAGGGTTTAGGCTTTATGGTTTATGGATTAGGCTTTAGGTCCAACCCCCTCTCTCACCCTTTCTCTCTTAGGTCTATCCCTCCTTCTATCCTTCCCACCCCTCTCTCACTTAGGTATATCTCTCACTCCCTCTATCTCTCTCTCTCTCTTAGGTCTCTCCCTATCTTAGGTCTCTCCCTCCCACTCCCTTCCCCTCTTCTCAAGTATCTCCCTCCCACCCTAACTAGAGAACACACACAAACTCTTTGTCTCTCTCTAAGGTCTCTCCCTCACCCCCTCTCTCTCTCTCTCCCAGTTCTCTCCATCCCACCCCCTCTCCCTCTCTCAAGTCTCTCCCTCCCACCCTAACTAGATAATCTCTCTCTCTTCCTCTTAGCCCCTATATCTCAGGTCTTTATTTACCACCCCCTCTCCCTCTCTCAAGTCTCTCCCTCCCATCCTAACTAGAGAACTCGCTCTCTCAAGTCTCTCCCTCCCACCCTAACTAGAGAACTCTCTCTCTCTCAGGTCTCTCTCTCTCTCCCTCTTATCTCCCTCTCTACCCCTCCCTCTCTCTCCCTCTCTTTCATGTCTATCCCTTCCACCCCCCCTCTCTCTCTCAATTATATCCCTCTCAACCCCTCCCCTTCTCTCAAGTCTCTCCCTCCTACCCCACCTCTCTCTCAATTATCTCCCTCCCACCCCCTCCCCCTCTCTCAAGTATCTCTCCCCACACTAACTAGAGAACACACACACTCTCTCTCTCTAGTTTCTCCCTCAGTCTCTCTCCATCTCCATCTCTCTATCTCTCTCTTTATGTGTATCCCACTCCCTATTTGTCCCTCTCCCTCTCTCTCCCTCCCACCCCATCTCCATATCTTAGGTCTCTCCCTCCCACCCTAACTAAATAACTCTCTCTCCCCCTATCTCTCAGTTCTCTCTCTCCCACCCCCTCTCCCTCTCCCAAGTCTCTCCCTCCCACCCTAACTAGAGAAATCCATATCTCTCTCTCTCTCTTTGGTCTCCCTCTCCCACCCCCTCTCCATATCTTAAGTCTCTCACTCCCAACATAACTACAAAAAGCTCTCTCCCCCCACTCTCTCCATATCTACCTCTCTTTCAAATCTATCCATCCCACCCCCTCCCCCTCTCTCAAGTCTCTCCCTCCCACTCTAAGTAGATAACACTCTCTCTCTCTCATGTCTCTCCCTCCCACCCATCCCCCTCTTCTCAAGTTTCCCTCCCACCCTAACTAGAGAAATCTCTCTCTCTACCCTCTATCTCTCTCCCACTCACCCCTCTCTCTCTCGGTCTCTCTCTATCTCAAGTATCTACCTCCCACTCCCTCTCCCTCTCTCAAGTATCCTTCTCTCACTCACTCCCTCTATCTCTCTCCCCTCTACCCTTAACCTTAAAACCTTAGCCCTTAAACCCTAAACCCTTAAACCCTCTACTCTTAACCCTCTACCCTCTATCTCTATCAAGTCTCTCTCCCACTCACTCCCTCTCTCTCTTTCTCTCTCTCTCTCTCAATTCTCTACCTCCCACTCCCTATCCCTCTCAAGTCTCTCTCTCCCCTCTACCCATAATCCTCTACCCCAAACCCTTAAACCTTAAACCCTAAATCCTTAAACCTTAAACCCTCTACTCTTAACCCTCCACCCTCTATCTCTCTCAATTATCTCCCTCCTACCCCCTATCCCTCTCTCAAGTCTCTCACTCACTCAATACTTATATCTCTCTCCCCTCTAGCCCTAACCCTCTCCCCTCTACCCTTAACCCTTAAACCCTCTACCCTAGCTTGCCAATTCAATGAAATTGGGAATGTAGTTTGAGGGTTCAAGGATTAGGGTAGAAATTTTACTTGATTTTAAGGGTTTAAGGGCTGAGGGTAGAGGGTTGAGGGTATTGGGTTGAGGGTAGAGGGTAGAGGGTAGAGGGTAGAGGGTAGAGGGTAAAGGGCTTAAGGGTTTAAGGGTTTAGGGTTTAAGAGTTAAGGTTTTAGGGTTGAGTGTTTAAGGGTTTAAGGGTTGAGGGTATAGGGTTAAGGGATTATGGAAGAGAGGGAGGTATGGAGCAATGGAGATATGGAGGGAGAAGTGAGATAGAGAGAAGTAGAGAAGAGGAGGGAGGGATATAGATAGATGAGGGTTGAAGATCCAATTTATAAGGTAAAGGGTTAAGTGTAGTTGGGAGAGAGATAGAGGGAGTGAGAGAGAGAGAGAGACCTAAGAGAGGGAGATACTTGAGAGAGAGAGGGAGGGAGTGGGAGAGAGATAGAGGGAGGGGGGTTAAGTAGAGGGTAGAGGGTTTAAGGGTTTAGGGTTTAATGGTTAAGGGTTTAGGGTTTAAGGTTAAGGTTAGAGGGGAGAGAGATAGAGGGAGTGACTAAGAGAGAGAGAGAGACCTAAGAGAGGGAGATGAGGTAGGAGGGATAGGGTTGACAGAGAGTGAGAGAAAGAGTGGGAGAGAGATAGAGGGAGGGATGGTTAAGGGTAGAGGGTAGAGAGTTTAAGGGTAGAGGGTTGAGAGTTTAAGGGTTAAGGGTATAGGGTTAAGGGTTTAAGATTTTAGGGTTTAAGAGTTAAGGGTAAAGGGTAGATGGTTTACAGTAGAGGGGAGAGATAGAGGGAGTAAGTGAGAGAGATACTTGAGAGAGAGAGAGAGAGAGGAAGGGAGTGGGAGAGAGGTAGAGGGAGGTAGGGTTAAGGGTAGGGGTTTAGGGTTTAAAGGTTTATGGTTTATGGTTTAGGCTTAAGTGTAGAGGGAGAGAGATAGAGAGAGTGAATGAGAGAGATAGACTGAGAGAGGGAGAGGGGTAGGAGGGAGAGGGTTGAGAGAGAGAGAGGGAGTGGGAGAGAGATAAGAGGGTGAGTGAGAGAGAGAGAGACTTGAGAGAGGGAGAGGGGGTAAGAGGGAGAGACTTGATAGAGAGAGAGAGGGGGAGGGAGTGGGAGAGAGATAGAGGGAGGGAGGGTTAAGGGTAGATGTTAGAGGTTTTAAGGGTTTAGTATTTAAGGGTTAAGGATTTAGGGTTTAGGGATAAGGTTAGAGGGGAGAGATATAGAGGGAGTGAATAAGAGAGAGAGAGACATAAGAGAGGGAGAGGGGGTATGAGGGAGATATTTGTGTGTGAGAGAGGGAGGGAGTGCGAGAGAGATAGCGCTTAGAGGGTAGAAGGGAGAGAGATAGGAGTGAGAGAGAAAGATACCTAAGAGAGGGAGAGGGGATACGAGGGAGAGAATTGAGAGAGAGAGAAAGAGAGATGGAGGGAGTGGGAGAGAGGTAGAGGGTAGAGGGTTTAAGGGTTAAGGGTTAAGGGTTTATAGTTAGGGGTAGAGAAGAGAGATAGAGAGAGTGAGTGAGTGAGAGAGAGGGAGGGAGTGGGAGAGAGATAGAGGGTAGAGGGGAGAGAGATAAAAGGATTGATTGAGTGGGAGAGATACATGAGAGAGGGAGAGGGGGTGGGAGGGAGAGACTTGACACAAAGATAGGGAGAGAGTGAGTGGGAGACAAATAGAGGGTAGAGGGTCCAGGGTAGGTGGTGGAGGGTTTAAGGGTGTAGGTTTAAAGGGATAAGGTTTAAGGGTAGAGTGGAGAGAGATAGAGGGTGTGAGTGAGAGAGAGAGGCCTAAAAGGGTGATGGGGTAGGAGGGAGAGTCTTGAGAGAGAGAGGGGGTATGAGGGACAGTCTTTATGTCTCCCCTCCCTCTCTCTTTATCAAGTCTTGTTATGCCTTGCATAACCACCCCATCTTTTGCCTTGGTCAAAATGGGTCCCCCTTTTTGTTTTTGTCCTTGGTCATTTTTTAAACAAAGTTTGCAATCTTTCTTCTCCAACACTTTTTTTTTCTTTGGTTTCTTCTGTTGGAACCAAAGTCGAAAGCGAATCAGATTTTAAGAACTTCTTTCAAAATTCATTCTAATTCCCATCCCAAATTTTTTTATTTTGAATTTATTGTTTTTTATTTTTCGGATCCGCCCAGGGTGGAAGTTAAGTCCGTTTTTATTTGAAGTTTCAAAATCCATTCCCATTCTGACTCCGCCTCCGCTTTTTGGTCTTTCGTTTTAAACTAGGTTTTGTATGTTAAGTTTTCTTGTTTTAGTCTTTTTGTTTTATTTTGATGTTTTGTTTCACTTTATTCTTTGTCGGTGGAACCGGACCCAGAATGGGAACCAAGTTGGAAAAGCTAGACAAGTTTCCGGAACAGTTTTTGTTTCAATTACGCTCCTGCCGTTTCTTGGTCGTTGACTTTACTAAAGTCGCACAACAGTAATGTGCTAGTTCCTTTTACAGTTCTGACTCCTCTCTATTGCATTTATTGCATTAATGACAGGTGCCATGCATGCGTGAAACTCCAAGTTTTTACCTTAATTAGGAACTAACACATATTTATTACCATTATTGTTAAGAGATTGAAGAATGAACTAGAGTTGCAGTGAAGCTTTTGTGTGAGTGAATCAATTGAAAGAGAGACTCTTGCATGCAGATTGCTTCAGGAAGTTAACCTATTTATTTTCATTCGAGGTAGGGTTTTCTATTCTCGTTCTTCTTTTTATTTTCGTGTTTTCCATTTTTGTTCGTTTTGGATTGTTTTTCTTTGGGAAAATTCATGATTCTTAGTAAGTTCACATGTTTTTTTTATTTCTCTATTTATTTGGATTTCTTGTCTTCATTTTTTCTTTTATTTATGGTTTCTTTGTTTTTTAACACGATCGCTTTCATGTTTAATCATGACCGCATCGTGGTGCGCTAGTTTTTAAATACATAGGTTAAATACGGTTTTTTACAGTGAGTAGGGTTTGGTAAATGGTTTTTTTTACGTAGGAATCTATTGTGCATTCGGTCTTGTTAATTTAAATAGGGTTAAATTCATGCCCTAGTTATTTTATATCGAGGGCTTTTAGTTTAGGGTTTTGACGCATTTTTGTGTTTGAATTTTTTAATTTAAATATGATGCCCTAAAAGGCACAGTCGCCTTTTAGTCATATGGGGATGGTCTTATTAGGTTATGTTTAAGCCCCTTTCGTGTTGATATGATCTAGTCCTTAAATCATGAAGTTATTTATCAAACTATTAAAATCACTTATGACGTCATGGTCATTATAGGCGGAAGCGGGATCAGAATCGATCTAGACCTTGACCTATGTTTTCCAATAAGTATCGATTCCATTTTCATCCTATCTCCAACTTTGCTTACAGTAAGAAGCATTCTTTCAAAATAACGATAACTTGGTCGGAAGCGGAACCAAAACTGAATATGAAATTAGAAAATCTAAAAGAAACCAAATAAGTTTCTATTCCAGTTTCGGTTCCAGTTACCATTCTAGTTCCAACTCCGGTCCTAGTTGTTATTATTGTAATCTTAATAAAGGTTTTGGCTCCGAGCCCAATAGTATTTTAAAGGAGGTTGCTTAGAATTTTTTTATGCTTGGTTCTACCTCCACTATCTATATAAAGGGTAAGGTTTTAAAGAATATTTTGTGATGTTTATTCAAGGATCTAATTAGAGGTTTTTGTTGTAGGAAAGCTAAAGAATGTTAGGAGTGTTAGGAGAATCTTCCCAAAGGAATCGGCCTGCAGAAACATCAAAGGCAACAACTAAGCCTAAGAAGATTAAGCCAGAGCAACTACCTTATACTTTGAGGTATAATCATAGGGGTCTTGTTGTCACTGCAAGCAAAGTGGAATCAGATTGGTTTGATATAACTGACACAATTCTAGGCTCATATAATTTTGGGGAGTTGTATTCATAAACATTCGTTGAGGATATAACAGGGAGAAATCAAAGAATAGTTGAGTCTGGCTTGGCTCACATCACCTTATTTCCTCCATCTATCTAGTGATCAGAGTTGATTATGATAGCAATAGGAGCTTACAATTTGGCCACTAGGCAGTGTATGTATTCACAGGTCAATGTTATCATTGATCTAACTCCTCAAATATTTCAACACATGTTTAGTGTCCCAGATCCAAAGATCCTAGTATAGTTAAAGGAAGTAGAAGCTTTAGAGATATATAGCAAACAAAAGGAGGCCAACAAAGCTCACTTGAACAAGAAGTGGTTGAGGACAGAGAAGAAGTCTCTGACCAAGCTTCATGATCAACCAAAGAGGATATAATTCTACAAAGAAGTATCAGACCTACTAATGATGTTGTCTAGAGCCTTTGGGAAGAGGGATGCATTTCATTTCAAGGAGTGGATGTTTCCCTTTATTCAGACAATCTTTAATGGCACCCAATAGTTTGATTGGCCAATGATTGTCTCTGATGCTAGTCATGACCAGTTAACTAGAATAAAGGAAACCAAGAGCTTCTTTATGAATTCTTATGTTGTCTATGTAGAAGCTAGAGGAGGCATCTTTCCAGGTTTGAATAGAGTGGGAATATTAGGAGAAGTTGATGGACAAAGGAAAGTATGGGATCATTATGATCAGCTATCTCTACAAGTGTCTAAAACATAATTTAGAAGGGTTAATGATGCATTCTTGTATGTAATCATTAACCAACTTAATGGAGATGCGGGATATAGATTGAGCCAAGAAGTTATGGCCTTTATCACGAAATGGGGATGTTGGTCTATCCAATACCCCAAGTTCACTTATTTCAAAATAGTTGGGTTTGAAGGTCATCCCCACTTACTTCCAAGATGTTGTAGCAATAGGATGGTTCTAATGGAATTTGTATATCAAGCTCTGGGGGTCAATGCCCGATTTGGGTTGAAGCACAAAATAGGGTGTCATAAGTCTCCCATGCAATTGGGTGAATATAGCTACCAACATCTTGTGGTAGCTAAGGTAGTTTGCAGTGAATTGATACATCTGAAGCTAGGTTTCTACATTGCTCGAAAGAACTTTTGCCCAAGGAAGAAAATGAATGCCTTGTTGCCTTTAGTTTTTGATAAACATTTCAACCTGTTAGAGAATTTCTGGAGTGATCTTCAATATGAGTATGACCTTAGGAAAAGGAATTATGAGAGGTTACCCATCTCACTCATGGTAGAATTTGGGATCAAATATGACATCCCTGATACATTAGTAGATGATGGAGTTGTATTAGATCCATCATATGAAGCATTAAATATTGGCACCAAAATTTTGGATCCGATGGATTGGGATGGTGAGGAGACCATTGATATCAAAAAAATAGGGAGGCCAGTTTTGGATAGAAGTATCCACTGGGATGTCCTAAGAAACAAAACTCCTCAAGGACCGCCTCTTAAGAAGGGGAAGGGATACAAAATAATCAAGAGGAAATTTCCTTCTAAGGAGCCCTTGGAATTCTTCCCTCTAGACATTGAAGAGATCGAACTTGAAGCCTCTACCCAAGAGTTACCTGGATTACAAGAGGAGGATGCCTGAACAGGACCAGTGCTTTCCATATCAGCAATAGGTGAGTCATTTGCTCAAGTCCCTCTTATAGAGCAACCAAGCAAAGAAATTCCTGAAGGAACTCTTCATGGTATAGCTGAAGCATTAAAGGGAAAAGAGAAGGAGCAGGAGATCCATGAGGTGGAAACAGACTTTGATGAGACCTTATCAGAGAAAGATGCACAAGAAAATATGCCTTTAGAGGAGGAAATTGAGAATTTTTTGACTGAGGAAGATCAATGGACCCTATTTGAGGAGGCAAAAAAAGCCTCGGATGCTCAAGCAAATGCAAAGGTGATGGAGAAGAAAAAGGAAATTAATTCTAAGACACAAGTTGATGCCTTACTCCAACAACAACAGGTAGAAGCCAAACGAAGAGCTAATAAAATAGAAAAGAAGCAAAGGCAAAAGGAGCAGGAGCTCAGGATCAAAGAAGAAAATGATAAGCTGGAGTTAATACAGAAAATTCATGATCTGGAGGAAGAAAGGGAAAAGAAACGAAGGGAAAGAGAAGTTCTTGTGGCCAAATTGAAGCTTGTTGAAGAGGCCTATAAAGAGAAAGAAGAAGCAGAACATGTGCAAAAAGAGAAAGATGTTGAGGAGCTGATTAAGCAACAAAAGGAGAAGGATGTTGAGGAGTTGGCCAAGCAGCTACAGAAAGAAAAGGAAGATGCAAATAACTTAAGGCAGTGGAGGAAGAGAGAAACCAAGAACTCAAGAAGAAGAGATTAGAAGAAGAAAAGTTGAAAAAGGAAGAAGAAGACAAGAGGATACAAGAATAGAAAGACAGGGAGGAAGCTGAAAAGCTTGCTCAGACAAATGTGGAGCAAGAAAAACAAGAGGTACAAGGGGTTGATTCTCAACCTAAAGTAAATATGCCACAACCCTCTACTACTACTGTTGCTTCTTCTTCAACTATAATGACCACTACTCTAGGTGCTCCCACTTGGTTGAAATTGGATCTTCAGAAGAGATCAGTGACACCTTCACAACCTCTCAATTGGGATGATATGATGAAATAAATTGAAAAGTAAAGGCCCAAGAAGAAGGCCAAAATCCTACATTCCACTAGGCTCACTAACATAGGATAAATTATTGTTGAATGTGTCATACCAATGATGGACAAGGATGTAGGAGACATGCAATTGACTGACTACCAGTTGGGAACTATTAACTTGGGGAGACCCACAAGAGATCAATAGATGAACTTCATGGACATGGTAGCTTCATCCACTAAATCAAGAATGATGAAAGATAATCAAAGAAAGGATGAGCTTAAGGCTCAGTTGGATCAGTTGCATACTTTCTTGAAGAGTGTTTCTACTCCAAGGTCACAAAAAATTGACACCATTGAAACACCAATTTTGCTTAGTAAGAAAGAGGTGGATGATTTGGTACAGGTAAGGAGTAAGGCAAAAATGCTGGATAGGTGGAATGATAAGATAAATCAAGAAATATGTGAAGTGTTGGACAACAATTTTGAGGTTCACAAAATGACGGAGGAGTTAATAGAGGAAATGAACTAGTATGTCAAAATATTTGGGGAACAAGAGGAGGAGTACAGAGGATATAGTCAAAGGCTAAAGGAGGTTAATAAATTTCCAAAGTCCACTCTTCTAGAATAGACAATACTTGAAGAGGACAATAAATATTTCTTGGAAAAGACTTCTAGCATACTTTGGTTTAGGTCCGACTTTTTATACAAGCATAAAAATGAAGTTCAATATTTTGTCAAGGGTCTGAATGAGCAGTTTGAGGATTTGGAAGTAGTTATTGCTATCATAGTAAATTTTAATATACTGGTAAAATATGGCCTACCTTTGAGCCAAATAAAGGAGAAATGGGATGATACGTTTAAAGAGGTCATGCAAAAAGGAGATGATGGAGAAGATTTTTTTTTAGATCGGTTAATGGATATTAAAGAAGAGATAAGGGCAGCTAAGAGGGAGTTAACAAAGCTAAAATACATGAGAGGATTTGTTGTTGTAGAGTTAGAAAGGATCAAGTTTGAAGATAGCTGGGTTGATGGGCCGGATTTTGGCATGCTTCAACAAGTCTTCTCTAGTTATGGTGAATACATTACAGAGCAGGCTTCGCATGCATAATTGATAACCTCATCTGCATGCATAACTGACAGTTTGTGGGTGCATGGATTTCTTTTCTCCTCTCTATTCTTCTCTCTAGTTTAACTAAATGATCAAGGTGGAAACTAGAGATCAAATTGATCTAAGTTTCCAAGAAGACTTAATTCCTGAAAAGGTGGATCAACCTAATATAGAAAGGACTTCAGATTTTTGTACATCTATAAATACCTATGAGGTATCATATTGTAAGGGTCAGCTGATGAGAATAAGATTAGCCACCTGATAGTAGGAGATAGAATTTTTGTAGTTGTTTTACAGAGATATTGTGTTACTTTATTTACAGCTGAATATAATTACAAGTTTTTATGCAATATGGTGTTGAAATTGAGTTTTATGGGATAAGGTTGATGAATTATAGTATATTTGTATGCCAATGATTGTGCTGAAGCATGAATATTTCTTATGTGATGAAAATCATTAGAAGAAACCAGATTTAAAGATTATTTCATTAGATTATATGTGAATTGATTTTATTGAAAGTCTGTCAATCTATGGTCTTGGCAACGAATGAGAGTGTGTTCTTTTATCTTTGAAATATTTATGATGTGTGATTGTGATGTTAAATTAAACACCTCAGATGCATGAAATAGTATAGACTGTTCTATAAATTGTATCATGCTATGGTTTTTTTGATCTGTTGGAATAAAAAAATTTGTTGAAGATATATGTCTAGATACTAGATAAGTTTCATTCATGTTTTACTGATGTACGCCCTGATCTATCTTTTTCTTTTATTTATAAACCCCCTTTTCATTAAGAGCAGTTTGATGAGTAATTCATTTCTTGCATTCCTTATTACCATTAAAGGCCCCTTGAGTATTATAGTTGCATGGACCAATTGAGTGACACCAAATAGTTGAGAACCAACTACCATGACCTTGGGAGTTAGGCTACTATATGTTGTCTTTCTTTTTCAGGAGAATAGAGTAGAGATATTTTGTTTAACGTTGTTTGTGTCATTTTCACCATCAACAAGTCTCTCCCTCCTACCACCTCTCCTTGTCTCAAATATCTCTCTCTCACTCACTCCTATCTCTCTCCACTCTACCCTTAACCCTTAACCTTGAAACCCTCTACCCTCTACCATTAACCCTCTACCCTTTATCTCTCTCCTAATCCCCCTCTCTCTCTCTCAAATCTCTCCCTCTTATCCCCTCTCCCTCTCTTAGGTATCTCTCTCTTATTCACTCCCTCTATCTCTATCCCCTCTACCCTTAACCCTAAGACCTAAACCCTTAACCCTTAAACACTAAACCCTTAAACCCTCTACCCTCTACCCTTAACCCTCCATCCCTCTCTCTTAAGTCTCTCCTTCCTAATGCCTCTCCCTCTTTTAGGTCTCTCTCTCTCTCACTCCCTCTATCTCTCTCCCCTCTACCCTTAACCATTAATTCTCTACCCTTAACCCTTAAACCCTTAACCCTCTACCCTTAACCCTAAACTGTAAACCCTTACCCTTAAATCTTAAACCCTATACCCATAACCCTCCCTCCCTAGATATATCTCTCCCACTCCCTCCCTCTATCTCTCTCAACCATCTCCCTCCTAGCCCCTCTCCCTCTCTCTCAGTCACTCCCTCCATCTCTCTCTTTCAAGACTCTCCATCCTACCCCCTCTCCCTCTCTCAAGTCTCTCTCTCACTCACTCACTCCCTCTATCTCTCTCCCCTCTACCCTTAACCCTCCTTCCCTCTATATCTCTCCCACTCCCTCCCTCACTCTCTCTCTCTCAACCCTCTCCCTCTCTTAGGTCTCTCTCAGTCACTCCCTCTATCTCTCTCCCCTCTACCCTTAATTTTAAACCCTAAACACTTAACCCTTAATCCTTTTATCTCTCTCCCACTCCCTCATTCTCTCTCTCTCTCTCTCAAGTATATCTCTCCTAATCCCTCTCCCTCTCTCAAGTCTCTCTCTCTCACTCACTCAAAGAGACCCCATTTCTTGGGCCCATTTTTTCAAATAGGAAAGTTAGGTTGCTAATTTCACTGAATTGCCAAGCTAGTGGGCTCACTAGCTTTCCAATTCAGTAAAATTGGCAATGTAGTGGCCTGTTTGAAAAAATGGGTCCAAGAAATGGGATTTCCAGTGATTTACATCATCGGAGACCCCATTTTTTCAAACAAAACAAGTTAGGTTGTCAATTTCACCAAATTAGCAAGCTAGTGGGCCCACTGGCTTGTCAATTCAATGAAATTGGAGATGTAGTGGCTTGTTTGAAAAAATGGGTCCGAGAAATAGGGTCTATCGGTGATGTAAATCACTCGGAGACCCCATTTTTTGGGCCCATTATTTCAAATAGGCAAGTTAGGTTACCATTTTCACTGAATTGCCAAGCTAGTGGGCCCACTAGCTTGCCAATTTAGTGAAATTGGCAATATAGTGGCCTATTTGAAAAAATGGGTCCAAGAAATGGGGTCTCGGTGATGTAAATCACCAGGAGACCCCATTTCTTGGACCCATTTTTTTCAAACAGGACAAGTTAAGTTGCCAATTTCACCAAATTGGCAAGCTAGTGGGCCCACTAGCTTGGCAATTCGATGAAATTGGCAATGTAGTGGCCAAGTTAGGTTGCCAATTTCACCGAGTTGGCAATGTAGTGGCTTGTTTGAAAAAATGGGTCCAAGAAATGGGGTCTCTCAGTGATGTAAATCACCAAGAGACCCCATTTCTTGGACCCATTTTTTTTTAACAGGCAAGTTAGGTTGCCAATTTCACTGAATTGCCAAGCTAGTGGGTCTATTGGCTTGCCAATTCAGTGAAATCGGTAATGTAGTGACGTGTTTTTAAAAAATGGGGTCTTCTGGTGATGTAAATCACCGAAAGACCCCATTTCTAGGACCCATTTTTTCAAATAGGGCAAGTTAGGTTACCAATTTGACTGAATCACCAAGCTAGTGGGCCCATTGGATTGTCGATTCAGTGAAATTGGTAATGTAGTCACTTGTTTTAAAATAATGGGTCCAAGAAAAGGGGTCTCCCAATGATAATCACCAGGATACCCCATTTCTTGGACCCATTTTTTTCAAACAGGGCAAGTTAGGTTGCCAATTTCACTGAATTGGCAAGCCAGTGGGCCCACTAGCTTGCTAATTCGGTGAAATTGGCAATGTAGTTGCCAATTTCACCCTCTCTTAGGTCTCTCTCTCTCTCCCCTAAACTCTAATCCATATACCCTATAAACTTAACCTTAAACCTTCAACCCAATACCATCAACCCTATACCTAATATCCTAAACCCTAATCCCTATACCCTATAAACTTAACCTTATAACTTCAACCCTATACCTTAAACCATAAACCCTACACCCTTAATCTTCATCCCTATACCCTATACCCTAAACCCTAAAAATTATCCCTAAACCCTTAACCCTATAATTAAACACTAAATCCTACATTAAACCTTGTACCCTAAACCTTGAACCCTAAACCCTCAACCCTAAACCCAATACCCTCAACCCTATACCCAATATTCTACACCCTAATCCCTATACCCTATACAGTTAACCCTACACCCCAAACCTTGAAAACTATACCTCAACCCTACACCTTCAAACCTCATCCTTATACCCTATACCCTCAACCTTATAACCTAAGCCCTGAACATCATCCCCCAACCCTATACTTAAACCCTAAACCCTACATTCAACCTTGTACACTAAACCCTAAACCAAAAACCTCAATCCTAAACCCAATACCCTCAACTTTATACCTATTATTCTAAACCCTAATCCATATACCCTATACACTTAGCCCTATACCCTCAACCCTATACCCATTATTCTAAACCCTAATCCCTATACCCTCAACCTTGAACACTATCCCTCAACCCTCAACCCTATACACTTAGCCCTATACCCTCAAACTTGAACATTATCCCTCAACCCTCAACCCTATACCTTAAACCTTAAACCCTACACCCTCAAGCCTCATCTTTGTACCCTACACCCTCAACCTTACCCTAAACCATAAAAATTATCCCTCAACCCTATACTTAAATGGAAAACCCTACACTCTCAAGCCTTAACCCTATACCTTAGACCCTTAACCCTACACCCTAAAACCTAATCCATATACCCTATACACTTAACCTCATACCCTCAACCCTGAATAGTATACCTCAACCCTCAACCCTTAAACTTTTACATAAATCCTAAAACCTAAACTATCAACCCTAAACCTAATATCCTCAACCCAATACCCTCAACTATATACCCAACATCCTAAACCATAATCCATATACCCTATACACTTAACCTTATAGCTTTAACCCTAAACACTATCCCTCAACCCTCAACCCTATACCTTAAACCCTAAATCCTCATCCCTCATCCCCATACCCTCAACTTTATACCTAATATCCTAAACCCTAAACCCTAAACCCTATTCCCTATACACTTAACCCTATAACCTCAACCCTATACCTTAAACACTAAACCTTACACCCTCAACCCTCATAGGGAGAGAGAGAAAGAGGGGGGGGGATGGATTGGAAAGAGAGAGAGATATGTTGGTAGGGAAAGAGGAGATAAAGATAAGTAGAGAGGGAAGGAGAGGTAGAGAGACATGAGAGATAAAGAGTAGATAAGGAAGGATAGATGGAGGGGGAGAGAGGTAGGCTAGAGAGAGGTGAGATGGAGAGAAATAAAGAGAGAGTGGTAGGGAGTGATAGAGGGATATGCAAGTAGAGAGGGATAAGTAAGATTAGAGAGAAGTAGAGAGAGATAGAGATAGAGGGAAGGAGGTAGGGTGGGTGAGAGAGGGGAGGAAGAGAGAGGTAAAGAGGGATATGTGAGATAATGATAAGTAGAGAGAGAATGGTGACATATAGAGAAGGATAGAGTTATAGAGAGGGAAAGGGAGAATGGTGAGATAGAGAGAGAAAGAGGGTGAGGGAGGAGTGAGAGAGATTGAGAGAGAGAGGGCTAGGGGAGATAAAGATAATTAGAGAAAGACATAGAAGTAGAGAGAAGTAGAGAGATAATAAGGGAGGGAGAGAATCGATATAGAGAGGTATAGAGAGTGGTAGGGAGTTATGGATGGATAGGTAGGTAGAGAGGGATTAGGTAGATAGAGAGTAGAGAGGGAAATAGAGGGAGAGGTATGGAGGGGGAGAGAGGGAGGTGACATAGAGAGAAATAGAGAGGGTTTGGTAGGGAGTGATGGAGGGATATGTAGGTAGAGAGGGATAGGCAAGATAGAGAGAAGTAGAAAGAGATAGAGATAGAGGGAAGGAGGGAGGGTGAGAGAGGGGAGGAAGGGAGAGGTAAAGAGGGATAGGTGAGATAAATATATGTAGAGAGAGAATGGTGACATATAGAGAAGTAGAGAGTTACAAAGAGGGAAAGAGAATGGTGAGATAAAGAGGAGAGAGTGAGAGAAAGAGGGTAAGGGAGGAGTGAGAGAGAGTGAGAGAGAGGGATGGAGAGGAGATATAGAGAGTAGATAGTGGAAAAGGTAGGGAGGGAGACATCTAGTGAGAGAGAGAGGGATAGGGGAGATAAAGATAATTAGAGAGGGAAGGAGAGGTAGAGAGAGAGTAGAGAGGGAATGAGGGAGGGAGGGAGGGAGAGAATCAATATAGAGAGGTGTAGAGAGATTTTTAGGGAGTGATGGATGGAGAAGTAGGTAGAGAAGGATTAGGGAGGTAGAGAGTAGAGAGGGAAGGAGAGGGATAGGTATGGATGGACAGAGTGGGAGGTGAGATAGAGAGTAAGGGAGAGAGAGTGGTAGTTTGTGATAGATGGAGAGCTAGGTAGAGAGGGAGAGGGGAGATATAAATAAGTAGAGAGGGAGGGAGAGAGGAAGAGATATGTAGTGAGAGAGAGAGAGAGAGGTGAGATAAAGAGAAATAAAAAGTGGTGGAAAGAGAGGTAGGTAGAGAGAGGGAGAGAGGAGATAAAGATAAGTATAGATGGAAGGAGAGGTAGAGAGAGAGGTGAGATAAAGAGAAGTAGAGATGGAATGAGGGAGGGAGGGAGAGAGGTGTAGAGAGAGTGGTAAGGTTTTATGGATGTATAGGTAGGTAGAGATCGATTGGGAGATAGAGAGTAGATAGGGAAGAAGAGAAGGAGAGATAAGTTTGGAGGGAGAGAGAGGGAGGTGAGAGAGAGGTTAGCTAGAGAGAAATAGAGAGAGTGGTAGGGCATGATGGAGGGAGAGGTAGGTAGATAGAGAGAGAGAGAGATGGATGGAAGGAGATAGAGATAAGTAGAGAGGGAAGGTCGGAGAGAGGGAGAGAGAAGTGAGGTAGAGAGAATTAGAGGGCAAAGGAGAGACAAAGAGAGATATTTCTTGAGATCAAGGGAGAGAGAGTTAAAAAAAGGATAGAGATAGTGAGAGAGAGGTCTAGAGTGTAAGGGATAAAAATGAGTGAGATAGAGAGAGAAATAATACAATTTTCTAATTACTAAAATTTAACCTCCTGATTATTGAAATTTGACTAAGTTTGAAATTTGTGAGATATTCCAAAAACTAGAAGAGAGAGATGGGGGAGAGGGAGGAAGGGAGAGAGGGAGGGAGTGGAGAGATAGAGAGTAGAGAGGAGAGAGTGAGAGAGAAAGATGATAGAACTTGTTGACTACTAAAATCTCTTCTTGATTATTGAAATTTGACATGTTGATTAATGAAATTTGACTAAGTCTGAAATTTTTAAGATCTTCTAGAAACTAGAATTTTCATTATAACTCCTAGAGATCTGAAACCACCCTAAAAAATCCTACCTATATACGTGAAATATAACTTAAAGTATAAGAAAGTAAATGTCCATATGTAAATTTCAACTTATACTTAAATGTTTATTTCATGTATATAGTTTCCTTGAAAGATAACAAGAGGAAAGAGATAAGAAAAAGAGAAGAAAAAAAATTCAATGTACACCAAAACATGAGCGCATTATAACGTGCTCGCGTTTTGTCAATACATTCACAAAATGCAAAAACTGCATTCACAAAACATGTCAGAACTGAGATATAACGCGAGCGTGTTATAACGCGCTCGCATTATATCTTGCTTTGGGAATCCCCAAAGCCTTAGGATTGGTATTTTCTTTGGAATACCAACCCAAAGGCTTGGAGAGAATTCTCAACAACCAGAGACCGTTTTTTGCAAATTCTACAATTTTTCACATAATCGGGTTCATGCTCACCGTCAAGATTGCATGTGGTTCAATATCAAAAAAATTGAACACATGGGTAATGTTGGGTTCTCTCTTAGCTATCCAACAATGTAATTTTTTTCACTTTCTAACAATGTTAAAAGCCTTTCATCCATAATTTCTTTTGTTTGTATGTCCTTTTTTTTTTCATAAAACAGTGTTTGGTGTTTTTTTCATTATAAATCAACCGTTTATCAAATTTTCAAATAAATTGTACATTTTTAGAAACTAGAGTCCATTCTACAAATTTAAAAAATAAAAATTAAAAAAAATCAATTAGTTTCCAAAATTTGTAGGGGTAGCACGGCCAAAATTCTATTTTTCAGGAAGTGTCCACTTCAAAAATTAGTAAAAAATAAAATATTAATTAAAGAATTATCAAAAAAATCATGCATCAACTACATACTATTAGCTAACTTCTTACCGTAGCGATTTTAAAAATACTAAAAAAAAATTCATTGTATGAGGGTCGTACAAGAGTTTCTATGTTATGTTTTTTTGACAAAAACAACACCAATTTGTGTACGACCCTTGTTTGAACCCCTTAATATCAACCATTTTCAAAATAAATTAGTAGTTTAGAAAGTAGACTTGGAGCACTTGAATCCTTTTTTTTGTTCTATTGCAAAATTTTGAGTGTAAGTATCCTCAATTTCACGTCCAAGGTCAGTATTTCCTGATTTCAGAAAAAAGTTATCCACTTAAGTCCCCTTTTTGGGAACCATCTTAGTGCACTTACCCTTGTTGTTTATTTCATTGTATTTTGGTGTTTTTTTGCATTCCTTTATGCATTTGTATTCTTTTAAAAAAAAATCAATTCTTTCTTTCCTATGTGGGTGCATTTGTTTGGATTTTTATGCTTGTTTTTTTAGGTTTTCTAATGTTTCTTCATCCTTTTACCTTTTTTTCCTTTTTCCCTTTTTATTCTTTTCTCCATTGGCTTGTCCTTCTTGGTCTTCATGCCCTGTTCTCTCACCTCTCTCTTCTTGTGTTCTTTTTAGTAGATCTTGGTCTACAACTTTTCATTTTCTCCTTTAGCTCTACTCTCATCCTGATGATGGATCACAGAGTGTGATCCAAAATGTTGATGCAAAAATTCTCACACAATCTAAGCCAAAAAAATTTGCAAAGAACATTATGGATTTCAGAAACTTGATATCATTAAGAAACAAAATATTTCAAGATGCTTCTTGTATTCCCTTTCATCGAGGTACTCTTTCTCCTTCACATTCACCAATAAATCAAAGCACTAATTTTCCTCCTCAACAACAATCACCCTATAATGTTAATTCAAATTCCACTCCAAGTAGCTCCATGCCATCTATGATAATGGGTAATCAATCTACCCTACCACCACTAATATGGTTAAGAGAATTTACAGGAAAGAAGACGTATACTCAAATAGTAGGTCCTAGTTTTTATACAATAGCAAAGTTACTTTTGATTGACCATCAACATAAAGGGCTAAAAGAAATACTAGAATAATGATAGACTCTTGCTCTGAGCATCAATTTGTAAAGATTGTAGAACCCTTGAATGGTAAGAATGAGGAGAATGTCACAAAATTAGAATTTTGTATTAGTAATATTGATTTAGGACCTCCTATAGTAGAGAGTGATATCCACAACATAAACATGTTAGTTGATATTTTTGCCAAGATATCGGAAGAAAAATAAAGGGAGAGAGTGCTAAATTGGAAGAATAGGTGGAAGTCCTAACTTACTATATAAAATAGATTGTTGAAATTGACTCTCAACATCTCAATATATTACTTGAAACTCCAATGAAATTTTCTCTGAAGAGAGTTAGTTTGAATCTTATTGATTAGATAAGTAGATACCAAGCCATAGTAAAAGAAGTGGAAACTTTGATGAAAAGTTTGATTACTGAAGGGTTGCTTTATATTGATGCATAACGGAAGTATATGAAAATATCCCAAATAAATAAAAATAAGAAAATTCTAATCTTCAAATTGCAAAGATAAAAGACACCTTATTTATTGTTGTAATAAGTGATATTTAGGAGATTGTTAAAATTGACACTAATAAATTGAAATCTAAGAATGTCATGATCAAATCAAAGGAGAATGAGATAGCCAAGTGGTTGAGTGCTACCAAATAGATGAATTTGATCAATAAGAGTTAACCAACTAAGTTTCCAAAATATTAGAAAATTATAACTCAACACTATTAAATATTAACGATAAAAATGAAATGAATTTGAATAATAAAAGGGTGAAAAATAATTTAAAGGAAAAAAGTTATCAAAGAGATAATCTAACAAAAAAAAATCTATTGATGGAAGCATGATGGAGAGACTATGCAATCTATCCTCTTGCCTCATGGCCTTTAAGAAGGAGATAACTGACTTTCATAAGAAAGATAAAGAAGAAAATAGTGTCATTATCATGTGGAAAGCTTGTCCAAGCAATACTTCAATTCTAAATGGGAAAGGGTTTTCACCGAATTACCAAATTCAATAATGTCAAGACAAAGATAGTTATTCTCAAACAAAGATTCTAAAAAAAGGCGAAATGATAAGATTTGGGCAAGAGGGGAATAATCAAAGATGAAGAGGACATTTTGATTTAAATTTTGTCCTTCTCCTAGAATAGTGTATAGTTCGTGAAAAACACTTCATTTTAATTTGTTATGATATAATGTTTTATTACTCTACTCAAGAAATGGTTACAAAATCAGTTTCATTTCATATCCTATATATAGGCCAATGTAAGATAAAGAATGGATCTTTTGGAAAATTATTTTGGTGATTGATCTTTTAAGAAAGGTTTTGTAGAATTTTGGGGTTTTTTCATATTTTCATACAAACTCTGCACTTGTGACCTGAAGAGGCTTTGAGCTCACTTCTTAGAAATTGAATAAAAAAAATTGTTATTTTAAAATTGTGTATTATTGTAATGTTGAATGTATAATGATTTTATTTTTTATATAAATTATTATTGTCATGGAATATTTGGAATTTCTATTTGTATGTTGGCTCATTATCTAAATATCTTTTTTTCTTATGTTAGAAGGATTTGGTGATGATTTAAAATATTTTTTATTAAAAAAATTTACTTAGTAAGAAAGTGTTAGTGAGATTTTGTGCTCTCTTTAATTAAAATAATTCCAGAAAACCACCTTTCCTACTTTCAAGTTAAAATCATACATTTCCATTTGTAGTATATTTAAAAGGGATCTGGCCTTTTCAAACACAAAGAAAGATTTCTTGTAATCTATCCAACTATTAGTAAATTTTGTCACTATTGTTGGACGAGTCATATATCTATATGTATATCCTCTTCTATTTCAAAGATGAATGATCTCAAGCCCATAGATTAAAATATTTGTAAAAATCTCTCTAGATGATATTTTAAATAAGTTATCATGTTTGTAGAATTCTTTTAGACAATTAAAATAAAAAGAGATAGAGATATAGAAATAAAAAGAGTATATTTTATTTGATTATATGTTTTATACAAACATACCCTTGAGAAAGGTGTTTAGTTATTTGTCTTTTTCCTACTTGTTTATATTCATTTTATATAATATATTCTTATGCATGTATTACAAAATTTATGTCATGGAGATCAAAATCCATTAGAAAGTTGAACCATATCCTTGATTAGTCTCATGTCCCCAATAATTGTAGAATGCAACCAATCACTTACATATCATTGATGAGCTAACATTTGACTTGGCATGAGATGAGCCTTATGGGAACCAACGTGGTTGTTGTGCTGATATTTTATTTAAATATTGAATAATCACACTTTGTATGATATGGTGATCATAACTATGAGTTAGATGTTGTGGTCTTGTCAAAAGGTGTGTTGGTCCCTATTGGAGCTTTGGTATAGAGGTATGTTTTCCATATAAGTGTTTATCTTTCTACAAAGTGTAGTGTGGTATTGTTAGAGAATGTGCATCATTTTTTAGAGAAAATATGGATCTTTATATTTCCTATTTAGAATCTGCGAGGTGCTTTAGTGTACAATAATTTGAAGAAACTATAGCTCTACATTTATTGTAATCATTGAGGATGGCCTAAGTGCTATTACAAGTACATGGTTTGGTGAATCCCCTTAGATCAATCATGTCGCATTGTCAAGAAATCACTTTGATTGCATTGGACTATAAGTGCCTAATTTTAGATGAGTAATTTTTTTATGTCTAATGATGATTTGGAAACCCAACAAATGACCCTATGTGGTGTGAATAATACTATCAAAACTATTTTTTATGTGATAGTTTAACATTTGGTTGGTATTTAAAAGCATTCTTATTTGTCACATTATTATTAATTAATCATTTTATAGGTGTCCATCCCTTGTTTCCTTGTTAATTTTTAATTTTTGACCTCCTTGTCACATGTTTTCCTATTTTATATCAATTTTCCCTAAGGTGACTAGTCATTTTCCATAGTGAATGAATTGTTAGTAAAAGTGTCAAACACACTATTTTCATCCATTTTTTATTTTGTTAGCAAAATGGTGTCTCAACCTTGCAATTACATGAGGTTACTATTTATAGTAAATTTAAATTTGAGCATGGATTGGTCCATAATTTTTCCCAAAGCAATGGTTTGGCTAAAGAATAATGTGTGTAAAGTTTGTTGTGATATCTTTTCTAGATTTGAAGATATTAAAGTTTCCATTTTTAAAGTTTCAAAGTCCAATTTGAAGGCCTTAGAGTGGTGTTTTGGACCTAGAAGTGGTTGTAACTAGTGAAGCTAGTTCTAGCTCGATAGAGAACTTCATGAGATTTTTGATGGTTCAAATGGTTCATAAATTGAGCTCTCAAATCAAAAGTTATGGCCTTTAGAAGTTGGGTCTCCTAAAATGAAAGATGTAAAAAATGTGTTCGACACATAGATGAGTTGCAAGGGGGAGTTACACATGTTGGTGTTCGTGTTGACACAGCATAGTGCATATTTGGTTGGAGATAAGATTGGGCACCACTTTTTGGGTGGTTTTAGCTCATGGTTTTGTAATAATGTTTGATGATATTATATCTCCTATATATTAGGCGCATGAGATGGAGGTTGTGTGTAAGAGTCATATAACTATTGAGCTGCCTCAAAAAATTTGGTTGGTGATACTCTTGTGAGAAAGCTTGATCTACAAGTATATTATAATATTCTTGATTCCTAAATAATATATTAGACGACTTTTGGAGTGTGGGGTTTTTCTCATGAAAGGGTTTTCCCCACATAAATCACTATGTTGTGGTATGAATGCTATTTGCATTTATTTTTGTTTAATTTTTACGTTATAAAGATCTGAATTTTTTCTATATAATCTTCTCAAGATTAGTGAAGGAATTTGTTTTTCTACCTTAGCTTCCTTACTCATTTTTCTTTTGTTAGTATTTTACACTCATCTTTTTTGTGGTTTTCTTTCTTTAGCATGAGTACCCAACACACCGGGTAGAAATACAAATGAGTGCAAATGATGATATAATGATCTTGTAATGCCCTATTAATAGAATAATTTATTTATGATTTATTATTATGGATGGATAAAATGAGCTAGGTATTTTTTTTATGCAATAACCAAGCTTATAAACCTGAAAAATTTTACTTGAGTTGGTGGGAAACAACTAATTAGAGTCAATTTGGTTTGCACCCGTGAAAAAAATTGATTCAAGAAATTGGGGCTCAAGACCACATGTGTGGTCTTGAACCAAGTTTAGGGACACAACAATAATCTTGGAGCATGCACTAAAATTGATAGATTTGAGAGTTGGGTTCATATTAATAGGGAATAAGGACTCAAAAATTAAAGAAGGTATAGGCTAGATGCAATTTCTTGCATATAAATATGACATTTGGACACTAGATTATTGCACCAATGATAAAGGATCAAAATGAGTCCAAAATAAGTTGAGGAAAGTGTTAGGGATGCACTTTTACCCTTGTGATAATAGTTATAGTGAGGAGAGATATAACTAAATGAAAAAAGAATCAATAAATATTTAAACAATAAATTAATATTATAACTAAAGATTTTTGATGTTGTAGCTTCGGGATACATACTTTCACCTTGATTATTGGACAATAAATTCATATAGCCTAGCGGCTATTCATTTATTTATTAAAGTGAAGATGCACTTCACTTGGCAACATGATATAACATTTAATTATTGTGAATAATTAAATGGGGCCAACTTAAAGAAATAATATTTATTATTTATTATTTGTCAATCCTTTATGAGGCCGACCTACTTGAAGAGTCACATCATTTTGTATTTATACAAGGTGGAGTTTTTCATTTGATGATCAAGTTCATTCATTCATTCACACTCCTTGAAGAAGTTCGTACTTGAGCAGCAGATCATTATTTTGAGTAGCAAATCATCATTTTGAGCAACAGATCATCATCTTGAGTAGCAGATCTTCACATTGTTGCAGAAAATATATTTCAAGGAGAAATATATTCATTTTTATATATTCGCATCTAGGAGAGGTTCTATTATTCATTGTATCAAATTCGGCCTTGTGTTGGGCTTGAGTTGTAAGAAGATTTTTGCTCTTCTTCTGAAATATATAAGCGATATATTTGTTGGGTTTTTTCCCTCGAGTTGGAGGGTTTTCCCAAGGTATCTTGTGGTGTTCATTGTCTTGTGTGTTGCATTTTCTGATTGCTTTCATTTATGATCCTAAAACCATCATGATATCAGAGCAGGTTTTTAGACAAGACCTGATCATATTTGTACAAGAAAAGAAATTTGATCTTATTAGTCTATAAGCAAATCGTATATCTTAGCCTAGAAGATCTATTTGCAAAGTTCGAGGTCGAACTCCTTGAAGGCATCGTGGCATCTAGAGTTAGAAATAAGACAAACAAATTGATGCTTGTTTGATGGTTAATTCACACCTAATCATAGGTTTTCTATTGGTTGCATTGTGAAGTCGAGGACTTGAAGACTCGACTAGTCAAAGGTCTACCACTACATGATATTTCACTTGTTTCCTATGTAATCATACAATTCATGATTGTGAATCTAATCAGTGAAACCAAGTAGATTGTTGACCAAGGCAATATAAGCATTTCATTTGAAATGTTTCATCACTGCTTGAGAGTCATTCCTGGCAATACAAAATAGATATTGGTGCTTCTTATGATACAAAAGTTTTTTGTTTCTATTCTAGGTGTATCTAGAGTAGCAGATCATTCCATTGCAGCAAATTTGAATCTTTAGGTGCAAAGATCAAGAAAAAAAATTGGTTGATTGTAAGGAAGATTAGTCAAGAAAGAGATAAGTATTCCTTTCTTTATACTTTTGAAATTTGGATTAAAATTCAATCTGCTGAGTTGTGGAGATCTGACATCAGTTATTTGAATTGTGTGTATCTAGTAAAGATTGTGGTTTCTCTTGAATAGTGATCACTAGGATAAGATCCCTTGGAGATACCAATGATTATTATGAGTTGTTTCATGCTAGTTGTAAATATTTCAGAGTGTGACTCGGAAATGAAAGGAGAACTAAAATATCGATTGTGATTGGTTGAACACATCGACGTCATTCTCTATATGCATGACCTGTGATAGAGCCTTGATTCTTTGAGAGGTTTGATTCTATATGATGGCTACATAATGTATCTATGAAATCTATGTTGAGCAGAATGTCTTTTGTTGTGTTGAGATTAGCACTTCCAAGAGAACAAAATGATTAAAAATGGAAGAAAGATATAACAGAATCATCAAAGATAAGTTCTATTATCTCTTTAATTATTTTATCTAATGATAGTTGCTACATGCTTCATTTTTAGTTTGATTTCCATGAACTGTTGTTAATCTCTTTAAAATGCACGTTGGATCGAGAAGCAAATGAATGATGAACTAATTATCTAAAATTATTTAAGGAGATTATGATTTCAATGAGATAAGTATATCATGGTTGAATAATGTTCATGAATTTCTTATGTGGTTATTAATTCATGCTATAACATTGAGATATTAAATCATGTATGATTATAGCATTGGTATTTCTCTTCGGAATAGTTGAGTTCTATGAACTATTAGTAATCTCTCCTTAATTATTTCAAGACGGACCAAGAAGCGTAAGAGATTGCTTTCAAGAAGAGCGTGATGCATCCTGTAGGATAAAGAATGAAGTCATGACTTGTAGCCATGGGACTAAGTTGGTGGTTGAAGACATCTCTCGAAGAGGAAGAACCTATTCAGGTTGTCACTATGATCAATTTCTTCGAAGATGAGGAATTAACCTTCAAAGGGAGTCTATCAAACCAACAAAGGCAACCTTGGACAAGGAGGTCGAGAGGTTGATGCAAGAACTCCTGAGATTCAGGGGGAGCCTATTGATCCAAAAGAAGATGATGATCCAGTTGAGCCTTTGGAACATATTGATGGGCCTACTGACATTGTTATTGGTAGAAAGAGACCTCTATGGGCTAGGAAAACAATGCAAGAGGCAAAAAATGCTTACAGCCCCTAGAGGAACATCTAGAGAAAGAAAAAGACCTCAGAAGCTTTCAAGCTATGTTGCATTGATGAGTCAAATGATTGAATCTAAACCTTCTAGTGTTGAGGAAGCTACAATTTAGCAAGTATGGAGAGATGCTATGGTTGAAGAATATCAATCTATCCTCAAGAACGATGTTTTGGTCATTGTACCTAGACCAAAAGGCAAATATGTTGTATCTTCTAAGTGGCTTTTCAAGATCAAGCATGCGGTTGATGGAAGCATTGAGAAGTACAAGGCTAGATTTGTGGCTAGAGGATTCTCTCATAAAGAGGGAATAGACTATGAGGAAACCTTTGCTCCAATTGGTCATTATACTTCCATTAGGACTATCATTGCCATTGCAACAGCTAAAGGATGGAAGTTACACCAAATGGGTGTGAAGACGACATTTCTAAATGGTGTAATTGAAGAAGAGGTATACATTGAGAAACCTGATGGATTTTTGGTTCATAGAAAAGAGTCTCATGTTTGCATATTAAAGAAGTCTTTGTATGGCCCCAAGCAGGCTCCTCGTGCTTGGTATGAGAGGATTGATCGATACCTATTGAGTTTGGGCTTCTCCAGGAATGATGTTGATTCAAACTTGTACTTCAAGATGGTTAATGGTGAGGCATTAATCTTGGTTCTTTATATTGATGATCTATTTCTTACTAGAGAAGAACATCTCATTATCAAATGCAAGAAGGAGTTAGCTTCCAAATTTGATATGAAGGATCTTAGATACATGCATTACTTCCTAGGATTAGAAGTGTGGAAAAGGCCTAATGAGATCATTCTAAGTCAAGGGAAGTATACTATAGACACCTCAAAGAGATTTGGTATGATGGATTATAAATCCATGTCTACACCTATGGAAACCAATTTTTAGAAGTTAAAAGAGGTTGTAGCTAGTTCAGATCTGGTGGATCCTACTATGTACATATAGTTGATTGGATCATTAATGTATCTAGTCAATACTAGACCAAATACTTGCTATGCAGTGAGTGCACCAAGGAAAATACACCTAGTTGCAGCAAAGCATATCCTGAGATACTTGTGTGGCATAGTTAGGTATGGCTTGAGATATTATTCTAGTGTGGACTTGAAGTTGCATGGTTATACTGATTTTGATTGGGCAAGGTGTGTTTCTG
Source organism: Sequoiadendron giganteum (assembly GCA_007115665.2). Lineage (NCBI taxonomy): Eukaryota > Viridiplantae > Streptophyta > Pinopsida > Cupressales > Cupressaceae > Sequoiadendron > Sequoiadendron giganteum. Next base: position 808,558,378 of record CM021101.1, on the reverse strand, counting down.
ATTGGAAGAGCACCACTAGATGTTGTTTTAGTTTGGGGTCTATGATGATCTTCTGATGTAGCAAGAAGCAGTCTTCAGTGGTATTGATCACTGCAAAGACCGAGTACATTACAACATGTGTGGAAGATCGAGAATTAGTGTGGCTTTGGAAGCTCCTTGTAGGATTGTTTGGTCAATCATTGGAGCCGGCTATCATTCATTGAGATAATCAAAGGGTTGTGAAGCTTTGTGTCAATCCATTATTTCATGACAAAACCAAACATGTTGAGATCAAATACCACTATATCAGAGATATGGTATTGAGGAAAGCAATCCAGTTGAGATACACTAGCATTAATGAGTAGACAATAGACATTCTCACCAAGCCTCTCTCCAGAGTAAAGTTTGTGTACTTACGAGACAAGCTTTGTATTGTGGAGAATGAAGCCCTAGCTAAGAGGGAGACTCAACTTCAATGACCTTCTGTGATTTTCTTTAATGCATTTCTCTCTGTGAGAGAGATTTGAGGTGTAAGCCCTTGAAAATGCATCTTTCTTTTCAAGAGAAATTTGAGGTGAAAGCCCTTATTTCCACCCTCTAGGAGTATCCATGGTGGATGTCATGTTGAGTGACTCCATGACAACATCATGTGAGAGAGTTCGTGATGATTTTCTTATACTTGTGTTTATTCACCCTTTGGGAGTATCCATGGTGAACATCATGTTGAGTTGACGACATCATGTTGAGTGATTCTATGATGAGCACTTGTGTACATATGCTTTACCATACATGGGAGTAGCCATGTTGGTTGACATCACGATTGAGTGAATCCGTGATGAGCCCCTTCCACATATGGGTGTAGCCATTGTGGGTGTCATGTTGAGAGATTCCATGACAATGTGTATCAAAAGTATTCCTCCCTAGCTAAGAGAGAGTGTTGATGTTGTAGCTTCGGGCTACATACTTCCGCCTTGATTATTGGACCCTAGCGGCTATTCATTTATTTATTAAAGTGAAGAGGCGTTTCACTTGGAAACATAATATAACATTTAATTATTGTGAATAATTAAATGGGGCTGACTGCAAGAAATAATATTTATTATTTATTATTTGTCAATCCTTTATGAGGCCAACCTACTTGAAGAGTCACATCCATTTTGTATTTATACAATGTGGAGTTTTCTCATTTGATGATCAAGTTCATTCATTCATTCACACTCCTTGGAGAAGTTCACACTTCAGTAGCAGATCATTATTTTGAGCAGCAGATCATCATTTTGAGCAGCAGATCATCATCTTGAGCAGAAAATCTTCACATTGTTGCAGCGAAAAATATTTCAAGGAGAAATATATTCATTTTTGTATCTTCGCGTCTAGGAGAGGTGCTATTATTCATTGTATCAAATTCGGCCTTGTGTTGGGTTTGAGTTGTAAGCATATTTTTGCTCTTATTCTGAAATATATAAGCAATATATTTGTTGGGTTTTCTCCCTTGAGTTGGAGGGTTTTCCCAAGGTATCTTGTGGTGTTCATTGTCTTATGTGTTGCATTTTCTGATTGCTTTCATTTCTGATCCTAAAACCAACAAAGACTACTATTATAACCTATCTCATGAGGACAATAACAACTTATAATAAAGGGGATGAACATGCATGCTTCTTAATAGGATAGTGGAAATTTCAAAAATAAAATGTTACTATGTAATGTAATTCTTGCGATTCGACACACGTGTGAATGTTAGTTTGAATCAATTAGAGAAGGTATAGTCAACCATCTTTCAAAAGAATGCTACAATGTAGTCTTAAATTACTCATGTTCTCCTCTAGGAGTTGGAGTATAGAAGCTTTTATCTAATATAATTTTCTAGATGGCTACTTTGTCAAATATTTTGAAGAACACCTTGATAACCAATTATTAATTAGCTAGATAGATGGACCAAATTCAGGAGCAAATTTCCAAGCTTGAAGCCACTCGAGATGGATTTGCTAAGAATATTGATGTTATTAATGCATATATCTTTTCTATGAAAACCACTCGATTTGTAATTCATAATGAAGAAAAATGTATCATAATGCTCCCCACTATGCCCAAATCATGCATAGGATAACACAAAAGATGTTATTAAGTCAGGTATAAACTATCTTACATCTCACATTAAAGAATGACATCTTAATATTGTTGTTTCTTTCAACACTCTTCTCAAATGTAAATGTATGAGCTAGGGAGCTCTATATTGAATGGTTCATAAGGTACAAATCTTGTTGAAGATTTTACAAATAGGGGTGCAAGTTAAGTGGGTATGATCTTGGTTCAAACACTATCATTAAACATGATTTATTTAAAGTAATATTGATATAGATGACCTCTTAGAAAGTCGCAATACTTCACCTTTGTGAACATCTCCTAGATACAATGAATGTTAAATACGTCATTCATATTTATGAAAGATATACTCTTTCAAATCACTACTCATAAAATACAAATAAATTAAGATTGACTTAAAAACTATACAATTAAATCTTTAAAAATATCATAAACTATTATATTAATCTTAAAAACTATGATTTAAAACTTATTTCTATTGTTAAATAAAATAAAATAAATGTGGGTTGAAATAATAGATTAAGAACAATATGTGGTAGGAAAGAGGAAAAATCCTAGATTAGAATGAACCTTACCACCAACTCCCCACCTAGATTCAAGGTGTGGCACATTGCTCATATTTTTTTAGAGTTTTCTATGCTATTAACATTTTTTTGGAGTTTGCTATTCAAAGTAGTGACAACTCACAAATGATTTGTACTAATATATTAAGCAAATAAACAACATCTTACTTAAGCGACCTCCGATCATACTATAAAATAAAGAATCAAAGTACACATCATTTTGATAAGCATTGGTTTGAAATTTTCTAATCATCAGACATAAAACAAATTTTGTACAAAACCAAATTGTTGCCTGAATGGAGATGGTTGTCAAATCTTAAGAAAGTTTCAGTTAATTAGCTGATCACACTGTCGGTTGTTCCAAATTTAAAATAGGCTAAAAAACATACATATTGCAGGCTACCAGCTATAGTAAAATACTTAAAATATGAAAAAAATAATATATATACTCTTGGTATTTTCAATCTTAATATTAATATTATAATGATAATTTGATTATTTGTTCTTTGACAACCAATTCATACCAAGAACAACCAAACTATTCCTGGAAAATCAGGTAGATCAGATTGTAATTTATTAAATTATTATTTTTTACTTTTCATTATATTTTTAATAATTTATAAGAATTTATTAGTATGTTTATCGGATTATATTGAATTTTTTCATCATTATTGGTTCAACTTTATTAGGTTTTGATTTCTTTTCGGTTTTTAGCTTCATTTTTTAAGAAGTAAATTCATTCACGCGCAAAGAATAGATAAGAATATTTTCATTTTTTATTTGAAGAATTTTTTAATGAGAATTGAGGTATGATGACTTCCATGTTAATTCATATGTTGTATATAAATGAGTTATTACATCATGTCATGAAGTCTTTGTGAACACCTTGTTATGCATGTCGTTATCACTACTGTAAAGATTCTTGTTTATTGATGAGTCATTATCTGTACCTTGATTCCTCACAGTCTTAATGACTACTTATTTTACTGTTCTTATCCAATATCAGAAAAGACAATGAAACCCAATAACCTCCTTTTGTCACATATTAATACCTAAATTCTATACTTTTATTTTACTTTTCCAAAATTCAATAATTTAAGTTTTGGATCAGTTTTTATAGAACTCATGAAATCTTCCTCCACACAAATTTCATGAGTCAATTAAAAATCTTTTTTAAAAGTTCCACTGCAAAAACACCACAGGTACTTAAAGATTACATTTAAATATACTTGTTAGAAGGTTTGGAATAGAAATGATCTGGTCAGATGTCCTGATTGAGGGAAGTAATCCAAGCAATAATTGACAATAAACAAACAGAAAAAAATGAAAAGGGGGGAGAAAAAGCTGGAGGTAACAAATGATAACATTAGGCCATGTGTGTACCATTGGATATGGAGGAAAGAAGAGAGTTATTGTCAGACTGTAAAGTGGCAGGCCCCACACACCATGCGAATATAACATAAATCCAAGTGACTGCAGCTTTTCAAGCTTACTTACACTAAAAATAAAACATTGTAGAGGGCAGTGGAGGAGATGATGGAATGGTTAGTAACATGTGCCTGTAAATGCCACCTACTTTTTGTTTGCCTTTTCTTTCTTCTCAAATTCCAATGGCAGGAGAGCATGTGCTTGTGTTGAATATTTCACTTGTTTGCTTGCAGGTGCCTCCATGTGGGGATCCAAGTTGTCCTTTTGCTGGTTGAAGGTTCATGGAAAGTGGAGGATGATGATGGAGGCAGAGCAACCATTAAAGTTTGGTGGAGGTGGTTTAAGTCTTGTTCCACTGGGCATAAATATCACATCCATGTAGTACAGTGGTTACCTAGAATTGGGTATTGTTTGGATGGATTGTGAGGTTTTGGTAAATCATGAGGTGGACAGTTATGGATCATACTCTTGTTAGCCTCTTGTTTTCACTCATTATTAGGCATGTGATGAGCTGGCATTTGGTGAATTTTAAGCACGGCAAACAGATGGTTGGCTGAAATCTATTTAACTTGAACAAATTGGGTGTGTTTTATATGGATATGGGTGAGGAATATGAGAGGACATAGCGTATGGAAGCATAAAAGTGGTAAGGCATTAAGAGGTAATTATGGTGCACATAACTATTATCATTCCGTAGAGGTCTTTTTCAACATTTTTTTTCAATATAAAAGTAATTGGGTTATTTAGAATCAATATGTTATAAGCAAAAAGGAAATAGTTAGTTAAAATCATTTAAGGGTCAATTTTAGTTCAATTGTATTTTGGGAGTTTGAACTTTGGTAGATGATGTAATGAAGAGCACACCATCATCCTCGTCAATTGATCTATAATCTTCTAGTTCTCTCAACAATTTTGCTAACAATTCAATAAAAAAATACAACTTATTAAAAAAATACATATTGGAGAAGAGGATTGCAAGAAGCTATGTATCGTGAGCTTAAGGGTTTCACTTATGTACAACTTTAGGGTTTTTAGTTCCTTCCAATTTTGTCATAGAGTTTTAATGGGAAACTTTAGAATTTTCTAAATTAATTTCATTAGTAATCTTAACCGTAAGATAGATTAAAGATTTAAATGTCTCTTCTTTGGTCTTTTGCAATTGTCTTTGCAAATGTTGGAGAGCATGACACTTAAGAGAGAGAAAAATTGTTCTCAAAATTTAATGATGAGGTAATGACCTTTACAAAGATGCTTAGAATGTAGATGCTAGTTTATCTATTTATATTATCAATTTTGTATATTAGTGGTGTGAGAATTATAGTTCAATTGATTACTATGTTTGTTGTATCCCTTTGTAGCAATCTTTGACTACTTGGGTTAAACATGCTTAGGAACCATATGGAATAAATCTTGCAATCATTCAATTTTTTCCTAAAGGTTTTCTCCTATTTTTTCTTAACGACCAGTTGCAAGTGCTTACACTCCTAAACTATTCTAGCTATCGGTTCATAAATAATAAAATTTTGTTGTTATCTCATCATACTAACAAACTCACTTAATTCTATCATATACTCTACAATCCTAAGTCTCCCCATTAAATTTTGAAATTTCCTTGAGAAAAATATTCAATTGATATAGTATTTTATTTGTCATAAGATAAACACAATTTCTACCTATCTCAACAAACATGTATGCATCAAAGTGGACCTCGACACTAAATTGAAGAAATTACTGAAAAATCAAGTAGAACCCCTTTGACTACACAAAAGGTGACTTATATTGATATAAAAAAAATAGATTTGAAGCTGCATGGGACAAATGGGTGCCATAGTTGGCCTCATAAGTGCAATATCAAAAATATATTTCATTTGGAATCAAAAGCTAAATATTTTTGTATATTTCAAAGATTACTCTTAAAAATTTGTGTGATTTCAAAAAAATGACACCTCATTTCAATTTTGAAAGCAACCCTAGTCTTATTATACCCTTGGAGGTTTGAACCTTAGTGGGTGATGTAATCAAAAAACATACCATCATTCTCACCAATTGATCTACAACCTTTTCGTTCTCTCAACATTTTTTCTAGAAATTCAATGAGAAAATGCAACCTATTAAAAATACCTATTGGAGAAGAGAATTTTGAGAAGTTATGCATTGTGTGAGCTTAAAGGTTTCGCTTATGTACAATTTTATTTTTCTTAGCTCATCATTATAATTTAATAATATTTCTTTAATGGGACATTCTAAAATTTTCAACATCACTGTCACTACTAATCTTATCCTTGGGGTAGATTGAGGATTTAAATATGGCTCTTGTTTGTCCTTCAACAAATTTAGTAGCAAAATTTGTAGAATGTGATGCATAAGGGTGGCAATCCCAAAGTTTTATAATGAAGTAATTGTTGTGAACCATAGAACATACCCCTAAAATTTAAAATTATGGGGACCCTCCTATTCTATTAGGAAACTTGTGTTTTCACAAAGCTAGGAGAGTATTTGTTTATGTGTGTTATTTTGTTATAATATATTTTTAAAGAAAATTTCTTAAAATTGCAAGTGTTTGAGAGACCTTGGGGATCATTTTATTTTTATTTTTGTAAATTTTATTAATTTTTATATTACAAAGTGAAAACCTTTTTAATTTTCTCAGAACCACTTAAGCATAAAATTGCAAACTTTTCTTTGATTCTCTAGAATCTAAAGAAGTAAAATTTGTAAATCCTCATCATTTCTTGAAATTAGTAGATGGGAATTAATAATGCTTGTATGAGATAGTTTATAACCTCAAACCAATATATTTCTCTCACAATTTTTTATTTCTTGACTTGCAAATCATGTCAACTTCTTGACATTCCAATTATGTAGTAAATTCTAGATTTTTTAGTGATATTTTCTTACATTTATCAAATTTTATTAGTATTATTGTTTTATTTTTATTTTTAGGAAATTTAGGGTTTTCAAAATTATGTTTCATTTGGCATTTATTGTGAACATTCAATTTTTATGTTTCATTTTCTAATTGCTTTTAGTGTATTTCAAGTGTTCAATTTTTTGAAAATTCATGCCCTAATTTTGGGTATTTTTACAAATTTACTTGAAAATCTAATTTCCTAACCTAGAATCTCTAAAAAACTTAGGGAAAGTGTTATTAGAATTTGTTGGATCAAAAAAAATAGAAAAATAGCATTTTATGTATGGAAGCTAAGGTAGTGGAACAACTTCCTACACTAATCTTGAGAGAAGGGTTATCCAAAAACGTTTTAGATTTGAATAGTTATAGAAACTTAAAACATAAATAAACATAAATAATATTCATACCACAACATAGTGATCTTTGTGGGAAAAACCCTTCCGAGAGAAAAAAAAGAAAAAAACCCACACTCCAAAACTCACCCAATATATTATTTGAAAATCAACAAGATTACAATATACTTGTAGAGAAATATTTCTCACAAGAGTATCACCAACCAAAGATCTAAAGGAAACTCAACAACTATAAGACTCTTACACACAACCTCCATCTCATGTAGGTAATATATAGGAGGTACAAAACCATGAGGTAAAACCACCTACAAAGTGGCACCCATCCTTATCTCCAATAATAGATGTATATGATGTGTCTAAACACACACCACCACATGTAATCCCTCCTTTATAGCTCATTTATGTGTCCAACATGTTTTTACATCTCCCCTTTCAAGGGACTCTACTTTCAGAGGCCATAACTTTTGAATTGAGTGTCTAATTGACGAACCAATTGAACAGTTGAAAGCTTGTGAAGTCTTTTATCAAGCTATAACCTACTACATTGGTTACAACCACTTTTTGGCTCAATAGATACCTCTAACACTTTAAAAATGGATGTTGAAACTTTAAAAAAGTAAGGCTTTAATAACTTCAAATCCAAACATGATCTTGAAACAAAACGTTATGAGCATGCTTATTTATCCAATCCAAAGCTTTGGGGAAAATTTTGCATCAATTTTCACTCAAATGTAAACTTACTATATATAGTAACCTCATATAATTGTAACTTTGAGACATTATTTTCTTAACATTCTTCCACTTGTCAAACACATTGCAAGAGCAATGGGAGTATCCACACTATAATTTAATCACTAGGGACCATGAGGCCCATAGACTCCAAACACCATCTGAACTTCTCTGTGCTCACAAGATTAGTTAAAGAATCTAAAACTTTCATCAAAGTATCTCCATTAACCAACTTCATCCTACCATCCTCAACCATATCTCTCACAAAATGATAATTTACATCAATGTGCTTGGTTCTAACATGAAATATCAAGTTATTAGCTAGGTAGATCATACTTTTATTATCACAATAAACTATTACTATACCTTGTTTAATTCTAAAAATAAAACATAGTGTCTTAAGTCAAATGGAGCCTTTACAAGCATGAGTAGCTTCCATATACTCAACTTCATTAATAGACAAAGCAACCGCATTCTATCGCTTACTCATCCAACTTTTTTCTCCACAAAATAAACACCTAATCACTGGTGCATCTTCTACTATCAACATCACCTATCCAGTCTGAATCTGCATAACCATGAATAAATCTCCCATCATATTACTATGGTAACACAAGGAATACTTTGATGTACCTAAAAAATATCTAAAGACTCTTTTAACTACATCCTAATGGATTCTACCAAGATTAAACATATATCTGGAAAGAACTCCCACTACTTGGGCAATGTCTGGTCTAGTGCAAACAATAGCATACATCAAACTGACAACTACACTTTGGTAAGGCACTCTATTCATGTCTTCCATCTCTAATGGGGATGTTAGAAAATTTGAAGTAGATAACTTAATTCCAACTATAAAAGGAGCACACAATGGTCTACAATATTGCATGCTAAACCTCTGCAAAATTGAACTGACATACTTACTCTAGTCAAGCCATAGCTTTCTACTCACTCTATCTCTTTCGATTTCCATACCAATAATGTGTTTAGTTTCAAAAAATATATTTCATTTCAAATTTAGCTACAAATTGAGACTTCAGTCTGAAATCATTCATTTCCCTTTACCAATAAATAACATATCATCAAAATATAATCCAATAAGTAGAAAATGGTCACCATCGGGTTTATAATAAACACACTGATCTGATTTAGAATGCTCAAATCCCAAACTCAACACATATGTATCAAATTTTGTTACCACATCCTATGGCTCTATTTGAGGCCATACAAATATTTCTTCAATTTATAAACCAAACTACTTTTAACTTTCATCACATAGTACTTTGGCTATGTCATGTAAATATCCTCCTCCAAATCACCATGAAGGAAAGACGTTTTCACATCTATTTTCTCAACCTCTAGATCATAAGTAGTAGTGATAGAAAGAAAGAATCTAATGGATTTCATTTTGGAAACAAGAGAAAATATATTGCCATAATCAACACCCTCAACTTGAGAGTAACCCTTGGCAATCAACTGTTCTTTGTACTTCTCAATACCTCCATCTGGACCCATATTTTTCTTAAACACCCATTTGCAACCAAAAGGTTTCTATCCTTCAAGAAATGGTACTAGATCCCATGTATCACTCTTTATCAAATCTTCCATTTCTTCATCCATAATAATCTTCTAGGATTCTGCATCATTCATAACTAATGCCTCTTTTATAGATCTAGGTTCATCAATGTTAGTATTCAAAGAAAAAATACATCTCTAATCATTAGGTGAATACCTTTTAGGTGGTTTTCTATTCCTTTTAGACCTTCAGATAAGCTGAGTTGGAGGTTCTTCCTCCTCTTCAAAATATTTAGAACTATATGATCTCTCCTCAACTTCCTATCTATCCAAGGGCCTTGATTCAACTTTATCAAGTGTAGAAGGATGTTGAATCACATCTTCTGGTTTGTCTTGTTTTGGCTGCAATATAATAGGAGAAGACTTAGTTTCTCTAAAAAATAAAACTTCTACTATATATTACCTTATGTACTACAAGATCCCAAAGCTTGTATCCTTTCACACCATAGTTGTATCTAATGAAGATGCATTTCATAGCCTTTTTCTCCAACTTTTTTTGCTTCTCCTTTGGCACATGTGCATGTATGCCTCACAACCAAAAACTCTAAGATGTCTTAGTGAAGGCTTGTGAACCGACTATGCCTTTATAGGTGTTGTATCAACAAGAATTGGTGTAGGAAACTTGTTAATCGAGTAAAAAGTAGTGACAATAGCTTTGAAGCCCAAAACCTTTGATCTAGACCAACACCACTCAACATACTCCTAGTTGTCTCCATCAATTTCATGTTCATTATTTTTGTAACTCTATTTTATTGTAGAGAATGCATATTTGTCTTTTGTCTCAGAATGCTACAATCTTTACAAAATATATCAAAATCATTAGAGGAAAATTCACTTCCATTACTAGTCCTCAAATATTTTATTTTCTTTCTAATCTGCAACTCAACCATTGGTTCAAATTCTTTAAATCGACTGAAAACTTCATATTTAATCTTTAGAAAATTTACCCATTTCCTTTTACTATAATCATCAATAAACAAAATATAATATGTAGATTTCCCAATGGAATGAACATCTACAAGACTAAACACATCAAAATGAATAAGATCTAATACGCCACAAGATTTATGAGAACTGAAGTAAAACTAAACGTGGTTTTGTTTTCCATAATTTAAATGCTCACAAAAAATCAAAATCAAGATTACAGTTAGACAACCCTTCAACAAGGTTTTTATTTTTCAAGGTCCTTAGACCCTTTTCTCCAATGTGGCCAAGCCTTTGGTTCCATAACATAGTATTCTTTGTAGGTAACTTTGATTTAGTAGAAAGAGCACCCTTGGGTACCCAGAATCCATGACCGTTTGTTAAAAATGAAACACTCACATCTTCCAAAAAAATAGTCACAATCTTGCTTTTCACAAAAGTACTATTGGACTCAATAGTCCATGCATCAAGTTTATACAATGTGCCATATCTAACACCTCTATAAATTACCATAATACCTCTAACCATCTTACATCTTGCATCAAAAAAGACTACCTACACACTCACATCTATTAGATGCAAAAAAAATCATGCTAATCCAAGGATATGCAATACAATATTAATTTTTTTTATTCTAACACTAGGAAACTTAATTCTAACATTTCGATGACCAAATATATTTGAAAAATAATCATCACACAAGTACACGTTACCTTCATCAAATTCTTCATATTCAATTTTTTTTTTAGAGGTCATATAAAAAGATACAATTAAGTCAATTAACCATGCATCATTACCTACAAAAGTGGCCAAAGCTATGATTAATGCATCACCATCTTCCTTATTAAATTCAAAATCATTATCAAATATCTTCTTCTTCTTTTATTCTTTGCACTCCTTACATAAGTATCCAGGATTACCGTTGTTCCAACAAATAACTGATGAATCATAAAAGGTTTGGAAGAAGGTTCCTAAAGAGAAGAAGTCTAAAAATTCAATGATTGCCCAAATTGCACTACATGCTCAAAAGGAGAAGAATATGTAGATCATAGATAGTGGTTGCTCTAGCCACATGACTGGAGATAAGAGTAATTTCATGAATTTCAGGAAATTTGAAGGTGTTCTAGTGACCCTTGTAAATAATTCAATTGCCAATATTTTTGGTAAGGGTACTTTAAGTCTTGATGGTGGAAAAACAAAGACACATTATGTTTTGTATGTTGAAGGTTTAAAGAATATTTTTTTAAGTGTCGGTTAGATGTGTGACAAGGGCTACAAGCTATCTTTTAGTGTTGAAGGTTGTAAAATCATGGAATCAAGTATCAATGAACTTAGGAGGTGGGATAGACCATGACATTTGTCATCTTAGTGAGTTGAATGGATAAACTTGTCTCACTATGCAGAGAGATGAAAGATTGCTTTGACATAGAAGCTTAGGAGATATGAATTTTGATGATATTGTAAAGATCAGTTCAAGGGGACTGATCCAAGATATGCCAAAGATTAAGAAACCTCAACCAACTAGTTGTAAGCCATGTCATGAAGGGAAGCAGACACCAAGAAAATATCTAGCTAAGGATTATTCCACATCAAAACCATTAGATTTGGTTCATACGAATTTGTGCAAACCCATGAGGACTAAAACTCCAAAAGGAGACAAGTATTTCATGATGCTCATTGATGATTACACTAGGATGACTTGGATAACATTACTGAAAGAAAATTTGAAAGAATTTGAGAATTCTAAGGTATTTGTAGAAAATGAATCTAGAAGGACAATCAAGGTTTTGAGATCTGACAAAGGTGGAGAATTCACTACTAAGAAGTATGACAAATTTTGTGAAGAGAATGGGATTCAAAGAAAACTTTTAGCTCCTAGAACTCCACATCATAATGGAGTTACAGAAAGGAAGAACCAAACTATACATGAGATGTCAAGAACTATGTTATGTCAAGAAAATCTACCAAATATGTATTGGAGAGAAGCTATACAAATTACTATATATATTTTGAACAGAGTCCAGATCAGGCATAAGATTGAGAAGACACCATATGAACTATGAGAGGAAGGCCAACATCAGTAAGACACCTCAAAATATTTGGGAGCAAGTGCTACATCAAAAGAGATGAAGAAAATTTGGGTAAGTTTTATTCTAGATCAAATGAAGGTATTTTCCTTGGTTATTATGTAAGAATTAAATCCTATAGATGTTATAAGAAAATATTGAAGAGGATAGTTGAAAGTACAAATGTGAGATTTGATGAGACTATTTAGTCTACTAGTATTCTGGAAGCAGAAGATGATGATGAGACAGTCCATAGCAACATTGAAGATTTAGAAGAAGTTGTTTCAAAAACTCCAGCAAAGTATGTTCAGAGTGTAGACATGGAAAATATAATGACACGCTTGATCATGATTACTAACACCATTTTTTCCTGAATCACCTTCTCATCTTGTCATCACCTTTCATCTCTTAATTGAATAAATCATTTTTTATCTGATTAGGTCATTCTTACTCGTTGATTTGTTTTATTAACCTTATATCTCCATTTAATTAAATAATTCATTTTATTTAATTAAATCTCTAAAGTCATCATATTAAATTGAATAAATTAAACCATATTTAATTAAATCTAACATCATTCTCTTTAGTTAAATAAATCAATTTTATCTAATTAAATCTAAAATCATTATTCCTCTCAATTTTGATTTATTTAAATCCTAAAATCTAAGTCAAAAGTGTCAAATTACCTAATCTCTCATTAAATTGATCAAATCTTGATTAATTTAATTGAAATCACTAAATTTCTCTAGATTTTGCCACTTACACATGAAAATACATTCAATTAATTAATTAAATCTCTATTTTCTCTTAACATGACATATTTAGGGGAATATTCCTACAAGTTTGAAAATCCCTCCAAGTGGATGTGTCCTTCCAACAAAGCATTTATCCTCTCTTACATGTCCTTGTGCATTGAACCAAGTGGCATTTAAGTCACTTTCTTTCCCTCTTCAACAACTCATTTCATGAATTTGAAATTCCACCTAATCTCATTTATTGGCTCAGTCATCAAAATGTGCACAACCTTCCTCCATTCACATCTTGACAAGTGGCACTTGGCCATTGGATGTTGAATGATCTAACATTCATCCATTTTTCCTCTTCTCTTCTCAATCAAATCTATAAATAAGAGGCTTTCCTTCTCATTCAACATCCACAATTTGAAAGAAAATTTATTATCTTCACATTTAGAGCAATTTCATCCATTTTCTTGAGCATTTTCCATCACCATAGCTAGGTTATTACAGGTTTTATCAAGAAATCATCTTGTTCTTCACCGTCAAGTGGATCAATCTTCATCAAGATTACAAAGGAGTTGGGAAAGGGCCAATTTCTACACATAATTGGCACCAATTCCCCCATGGGATTGAGGATTTGCATGTTTAATTAGGATTTATTTACTCTCTTATCTTGTTCTTCAAATTTTCCTATTTTGAGCATTACTAATGGATTTCATGGGGAATCCTTGTTCTTACCTGCATATGAATCTAATTGTATGTTTGTTTCTCATGTTTGTGCAAGTATAGGATTGGGGTTCACATTTTGGCGTTAGAATGAGGGCAGATCTCAAGTTCTAATCACGTGTTTTTAGAAAATTTTATGATTCTTTGTAGGTTTCAGAAAACTCAGCCACTAACTGTCAAGCGGCACCAAACTGCATCACTACCAATCCAATGGTGCTATATTACGCCGCTCCAAACTTCGTCATTGGTGTCTTCCTGCCCACAGAATTCAAATTTCAAACTTCGCCTCGGGTTTTCCAAATTTCAAATTGCACTGCTTGCCAAACAACGCCGCAATCACGATCACTATTTTTGTGCAGAGCGTCACTCTCGGCCATCAACGATGCTATATTGCGTCGTGACCTTTCTAAATAGCATCGCACCCACGAACTACGCCGTTGAAGTTGGGTAAAAAGAAGAATTTTAATTATTTTGACATGTGTTTTTTTCTATTTTGATTATTTGGACCTCTAATGGGTTTTCAGTCTCTATTTTCTTGCAGTATTAACCAGTTTTTGTGATGCAAAGACTTCTAGAAGTCATAACTTTTGACTCGGATGTGGGTTTTGGCTGAAATTTTACAGGTAGTTTCGTTATGAGGTGGCATGTGACATATAGTTTGATTGTGATTCAATTGGTGACCATTTTGACAAATGTTTGGGGCTTGAAACTTTCATCTTGGCCCTCAAAATGACAATTTAGTGTTTTTTTCTAGTTTTTTTAAGTCATTTTTGTTAATAACTTGAAACTCATCTTTCAAATTTAGGATGTTAGTTGGAAATTCATCCTATCTTAGTTTTAGAAAGTTTTTGGGAAAAAACAAGACTCAAATTTATGCATGCGAAATTACCAAAAATGGAAAAATCTGACGATTGTTGAAATCTGCCAAAAAGAGAAGTTTCTTGATCAAAAAAGAAGGAAGGAAAATTAAGGCCAAGGGTTCTTTATGATTTTATCATCTCATTGTATTAATTATTGTTAAACACTTTGGGATAACTTATAATCCCTTTCTAAGGATTTGATTACCTTCATGCTTTTAGGACACACTAAAATTCTTTTGGGCTCTAAAAATAACACTTCAAAAGTTTTCAATTCTTTGCAACAAAGGGCTTAAAAATAAATTTAGAACAAATTCACTAGATTCGGTTTGAGGATTAACAATTGAACAAGGCGAATTCCATATTTCATTTTGGTGCAATAAAAAGAATCAAATCATTGCTTTGCGGACATATAATGAACAAATGCTTCTTTGTTTTGTAATCACTTACCCAAAGTAATATCACTAAAAGAGACATATGCACTTCTCTCACGCTTTAAAGTGATTTTGAGAATCAAAAGTCTTTTTGGTGATCATAAATTGTGTAAGTGATTTCCTTCACATTTCATTTTGGGATTAAAGAAATTGAACCAATCTTGTGAGTGTGAGTGTGGCATATTGGGAGTGTTCTCCCTTTGTTTTTTTAACGAAGGTTGATCAAACTACGGGATATTCTTGCTCAATTTTGTTTATCTTAGAGGGCATGTCTGGTGGGAAAAATTAATCACCCCAGGGAATGATCCAACTGGGAACACGCTAAGGATAAGCGACTTCCAACTAGTATATAAGTGTGGATTCTCGAGGAAAGTTCGAGAATCATGAGGATTATTCCAATGAGAAGAGAAAAAATGGTCTCTCACCGCATGGATAGTCCCACACGAATGGAATGCCTGCATTAAAACCCCTTGTTTAGCAAAGTCCAAAATCCTTTCTATTTGTTGGTGCAAAAGATCATGTCCTTTGAAGCCGCCCCACGTAACATGCGGTTCTATTGTAGAGATGAAAAGTATGCCATGGGAGTTTCATGAGTACTAATGCTTGGATGAACCAAGAAGTGTGTGTCATGGAGGGGAGCTGGTGTGGTCAAGCATCTAATCATCCACATTTAATATGCACAACTGGATTTATCCAAGTGGGAATCCAAACAAATACTATCTTTTCATCCTAGGATTGTGCATGCTCTTAGAATCAAAAACACTTTGCTTGGATCTAAAACATTGAAAAACCAACACCCAACAAGATCTTCAAAATTTAAAACCCTCTGGAGGAAGTATAATACCTTTGACGAATTCAAGTGCTCTTGCTTGCCCTAGGGATATTATCCTTAGAGGCTTCTAAGTATTTGGGTTCAATCACAATTTTCTCTCTCTAAAGTCAACTTAGGAAACTATGCTTTTGAAATCTTGATTTTCACATAATGGACCTTGTGGAATGAAAAGGAATTGAGATATAGACTTTTAGTTTGAAATTTAATCAACAAATTTTTTGTGGTAAAAAGAACTCATTAAGAAAAGATAAAGACAATTAGACCCCACACATGTGTTCTCTCAAATGATTTCCCACAAAATCAAAATCCGCAAGCCCAAATTCAAAAATTTTAGTCCAAAAGCCTGTAAAGAGCGTCTTTCAAGGCTTCATGAGGTAAGAGAAAGGTTGGTTTACAAATTCTACCTTCATGAAACAACCCTAACTTGTATGACTTTTATTATCAGAAAAATCCTAATCTTATTCAAAAGTTTTCTTTTCTCACATAGGAAGTATTACATGTTCTTCAAAACCGAGGTCTTGTAAGAAGGAATTTTATCTAAGTCAAGTCTAGGATCAAAATCAATCACTCTCATTCATCCCTCAACCATCAAAATCAAATCTCATCTCACCAACAAACTCTTGAAAAATTTGAAAACATCATTTATGCTAAACTTCTAGGCAAAATCAAAATCATCTTGTTTGACTTAACACACTTAGTCAAATTATCCTTGTGAACGAATCTACCTCTTGATAAAATCTAACATCTTGGGGTCTAGGAGTTCATTATCCAAGATTTTGTTTGACTTAACACACTTAGTCAAATTATCCTCTTGTGAAAAAATTCATTCTAGGCCAACACACTCTCCTAGAGTTTATAAGTTCATTATCCAAATCAATCAATAAAATCAAGTCCTAAAGTTAAGCCTCCCCCTTATATTTTCTCAAGAGTTTCATTCATTTGCATCATCCGTCTTCCATTTATCTCATCCCCATCATCACTTTGATCCTTAATTCATCCTAGCTCTTCTCTTTTTGTGCCTAAATATTAGATAAATCGATATCTATTTTATGACTCAAACTCGATCTCAACACAAGAAGAATATGGAAGTCACCAAGGAAACATAAACTTCAAGTGATCTAAGTCAAATTGCTCCTGAAATGAATCATGTGGGATCAAGCAATCCCCCGATCAATTCCTCTCTACCATCACAAACCCCTCAAGAGGAGGGTCAAGTAGAGGATACCACCAACAACGCCTTAGGGATGACACAAGAGGAAATCCGTGAGATGGTGAGAAATCCAAAAATTCATCGAATTTTCAATGCTATGATGAGGTTATATCCCTCCCAATACATTCTTGAGTTGGCAAAAGAAGGGGCTAAACTCCCTTCCAACTATGACATAAGAACAATTGTGGAAAGACCTCTTGGGATCATGCCTCCAATCCCACCCATACCTCCCTATCAAAACATCACTCAAAGAATCTTGATCACACCATCCACAACTCAAACTCCGATTATCAACATGACTGTTCCACTCATCACAATGGTCCATACCCTTCCCAATCCACCGTCATCGCCACCAAAACACAACATCAAAAATTCATTCACCATCGTGTTGCAAGCTACTCGACAAGCAACCCATCAAAAAGCGCTCCAAAACCAACAAGTTGCACAACTAGCTTCTCAGCAAGCACAAGTGTAATTAGCAGCACAACAAGCACAATAGGCACAACAGGCTACAAGCCCAAAACTTATTACAGAAACAACAAGCTGCCCAAGTTGTGCAAGCAACTCAAGTCGCACAAGCCACCCAAGTTGCACAAGCAGCTCAAGTCACTCAAGCTTCTCAAATTGCACAAGCACATTCTCAAGCCCGAGCCCAATATCAAGCCCAACAAGCACAAGAGAAAGCACAATACGAAGCATAATTGCAAATAGCCCAGCAAGAATCATATCAACAAGCCTTGCAAAAATATCAAGCACAATAGGAAGTAGCTCAACAACAAGCTGCACAACAACAACACGATCAACAACAAGCGTTGTTGGCTCAGCAGAAAACATAGGCATTACTCGCTCAAAAAAAAGCTTGCAACATATTGCCACCACAATCATTGAAAATGATAAACAAGATCCTTCGACCAATGATCAGGTTGAAAATGTATCTACATCACCTAATGAGTAAGAGGACATATCTCAAGAATTTTTTCCAAAGCATGATCAACATCTTTTACCAAGGTCTAGTAATGATCCTTTCCAAAACATATGGACATCCTTTAACCTCATGAAATTTGAGAAACTTCCTATGCCTAATGAAGATATCCAAGAACCCTTTATAAGCAATCCATTCTTTGAAACTGAACCATGTTAAGAACTTGATCCAAAGCATGTCGAAAGCAATTCTAAAATCATTCAAGATCAAGAATTTGTATCTCCAAGATACTACAATGAGGTAATGGACACTCTCCTATCTATACAATATGTCACAAATAATGATCATATCCATATAACACATACTCCTCCATCTACCCATGAGATTATTTCTTTGGATATACACGTAGATGATCTTCATTCAAAACATGATTCCTTTACTCCTGGCATGAGTACACAAAAGGAGCAGGTTATTGATTCCTACAGTCAAACTGAGTTATCAATATAAGGATCAAATTTATCCCAAATTTAGATGGACATCATGTTTGAAGATATCCAACATTATCCACTCAAAGAAATAGGTCAAACCAAACATGATATTTTGGAGTCAACAAAGCAAAAAATTGAAATAACATCATCTATAGTAGTCATTTATTAGAGAATTATTGCTAAACAAGAACTCTCAAAATAGGTAAAATCAAAGCATGAAGGTACTACTTTCACCATACTGGGGGCAACTTTGTATCAAGCAAACGTCAACATAGGGAGCACGAAGAATCCTTATGATGAAACCAATGCCAATACTACAACTAGCCACACTGCAAATATTCATCCACCCATCACCCCATCCACAAATTGGGACCAACATCAAAATAAATATTTGAAGCAAAGCACAAAGAACATTGTCAAAACAAATGAAGCAGTCAAGAAAGAAGGACAAATCAAATACAAGTGGATACCAAAGAACACAAAGAATGATTATCCCTATCAAACTCCATTAGTCAAAGAAACTATGTGGAAAAGTATCCATCAAAGATGTCCACAGTAAAGAGAAAAATCGTCCTCTAGTGAAAAACACTTTGGTGGCACTTTGGATAGGTACCATGATGAAAACCTGGCAAACAGGTGTCATGTGTAGAATCAAGAATCTGTGTGCGCCAGTTCAGGTGAAAGCGTCTTATCCCATCCATAATAAATCCAACATTTCATCCATCTTATCCATAATAAATCCATTCATCCATGAACCATTTATCCAATCCATTTTCATCTATTTGCATCCATAGTCCAAGTTATCTTAATCTTGATGAAACTTTGGTGCACATTTTACACTTTCTTATGGTAAATATCTTAACATGGGTCATTTTCACTGATCCTATCTTACCCAACACTATTTGAGCCATGAAGTACTATCCAAATGAGAATCCTCTATTCGAACACCTTATCTTGTTGCAAGATAATCCTTAGCATCATTTGCATGCTTACCGTATCTATCCATCCATACACCTATCCCATCATCCACCCATGGAACTCTATACATTGCTAGACACTGGGGGCAAATATTTGCATCTTGCTTTGGGAATAAATCTTGATCTATATCTTCCAACTTATGTGGTGGTCTGAACAGTGGCAGACGTGAAATCAAATTGGTCAAATAATTTGTCAGCCAAAATCCAAACCACTAGCCCATGACATTGTTGTGCAGTTTTTGCACACATGCCCCACTGAAGTAGGGACCCTCATTTTTCTAGTTTTTGGGTGTCTTGGCCTTTATATTTTGTAATTTTTCTTGCTTGGGCCCTTGATTTAATGTTTATCTTGCCAATTGGAGTGGCACATCTATGAATTTTATTGAAAATCCTAAGATCTGAGTAAATTCTGGACTTTTCACTGTTTTCAAGAAAAACCACCCTATCCAGATTTTCCCGATTTCCTTTCGGAGTCTAGAGGTAGTTGTCTATTGACCCAAATCCAGGGAAATCCATTGTGTCCGGATTTCTCTGAAGTTCGTTGCCCTATCGGATCTCCGGGTTTTGGCCTTGGCTGTCTTTTTGGTCGCATTAATGGCGATTATGCGACCCCTTTGGGGCATTGATATATTGAATCTTGGTGAGTAATTGGTCATTTGGGTTTGTTTGTTTGCTTATCATTTGAGTTTGGAGTGCTGGAGCTTGGGGCATGTTGCTAGATCATGCATTTTGAGGTTGTTTCGACTGCTGCATTTGAAATTCATGTGCATTGCTCGTATCTTGCTTGTGTTTGAAAGTTGTATGTTGGCATCGCTGGTTCCAATTCTTTTTTACTCTCATGGTATGTAAATTCACTCTTCCCCTCTATTGGTTTCAATTTTCTCTGCTTTTTTTTCCTTCGTGTCATGCATGGCTTCATCATTTCCTTGGGTGTGCATGTCATGTCCGAGCATTTTGGGGTTTTTCATTATTCTGCCAGTCCTCTAGATTAATCATTGAATATTTATTTTGGTCTGGTATTTCACTACTCTTCTTGACACTTGCTTGCATTTGTTCAAACTTCCCATCTTTTTTCATGAGCAATTCGTGCCTGGTTTTTTCGTGCTTCTATGGCAGATATTTTAGGGTTCTTGACCTAGGGCATAGCCAGTCCCTCTCAAATTGCTGAGAGGAGAGTTTTATTTTAATGTTTGATCTTTTGGGGGTCCAGGTTAAGTTGTGGTTAAGGTGCGGGCCTTGGGTCCATGGTCATTTGATTCGTTTTGGCAAAGCTGAGGAAAATATGGGCGGGTTTGGGTTTTCGGTCTCTTCGCGGAATTCTACTTCCAGCGGATTTCCTCGGCTTTTCCTCTTTCCTTTCCTTTTGCTTCAAAACCGGACTTTTGTCTGCCTCTCAAAAATTCGCTTCCATCGAATTTTCCCGATGTTCGGGGTCAGGTCATTTTGGTGGATTCTTGCTTTGATGATAATTTATCTAACTCCCGCCAAAATCTGCTCCCTCTGGATTTTCCTAGATGTTCCGTACCTTCTTTGTTTTCCCGAGTTGATTGAAACTGTTGTCGTTTTTGGGAAAATCCGTCTCTAGCGGATTCTTCCAAGATTTTGTGAAATGTTGAAATGATGATTATGAGGAATTTTCTTATGGATGATGTATTTAATCAATCAAATGAACTTATGGTGAGTGCCTTTAAGGTTATTCGTTTATTGAATTGATGGATTGAATAATATTTTGGGGGTTTATGTGTTTGTCTCACTGGATTCCACCTGGTCCAGATTTCCCCATAATTCCTCTCCAGTGTGCAATCCACAAAGGCGGTTGAAACCCGAACTTTGGTGATATAGATTTCCTAACATTTTTTGCTTCTCTTGGACCTAATTTTTGTCATTCTTATTGGTTTGCAGGAAAGATCAGGACAAGAGGTTGTCGGTCATGGCAAAGGGAAGGCAACAGATCCAAGTGCAAAGAGTTCTATTGTCTCTAATGTAGAGAAGGTGAAGTTGGATATAAAAAGAAGGATTCCTTAAAAGCAAGCTGACTTCTATTTGGTTAGGAATCATGGATACCAATGTTGGTATGTGGGATTATGAGGAGTTTAAAGCTGAATTGGCAACACCAAAACTTTCCTTGTTGGCCAGGAGAACTATGGAGTCTAGATTGGCACATGTAGTAGGTTTTCCCTCCACAGTGCAGTGCTATGAATTGGTGCTTGAGTGTTCCAAGAACTATGACAGAGGGACATAGAGGATAATTGGTCCTCAAGGAAGGATTGTGGTAGGTTTTAGTCTTGTGTCCATTGCATGGGCTTTTGATATGCCTGATAGGTCACATGTGGTGGGTTTTGACATAGATACAGCTAGGAAGTAGTATGAGGAAAATGTGGTCAAGTCCCAGCAGGTAATCAACTCTTGGTTGGAGAATCCCAAGTCTCATTTCTCCAAATTGCCAAAGTAGCTATTTATGCTTAAGTTCAAAAGGGAGTATTACAATGTTATCACTCTTCTTAGTAGACTGGTAGGATTAAAGAGTGCAGGGGTGTTTGAGAGCTGGATGTTTAATGTTATTGCTCAGATGGAGCAGGGAATTGATTATCACTGGACAAGAGCCATAAGTGCAATGATCCATGAGTAGTTGTGCAATGTGTTGCAAACCAAGACCTTCACCATGACCTCCTACTTAGTGTATTTATTGGCAAGATTTCACCCATATAAGGGGTTGAGCACTAGAGGTACTTTTGGAAAAGATGCAATATATGAAGTATATCCACAGTTGAACCTAACTGGAGGAAGCTATAGAAGAGAAAATGATGAATTTACAATGTATATCACCAAATTGCTCCAAGGTGCAAAGCATGTGAGAATTTCTAACAAAGCTAAAGAATTGATAAAGAAATATGGGGCATGGTTTATCCAATTCCCTACTTTCTCATACATTAGGATTGATGGTTGTCAAAGGGCTCCCTACAAAATCCCAAGGTACCCTATTGATCATATCATATTGTTGGAGGTAACTAGGCGAATTTGTGACATTGACATTATCATAAAGGGAGATAAACATAAAGCAGGTTTTGGGAATGAATGAGGTTTGTCCTTCTATCCAGTCTGCTCATGCTTCTAAGGAGGAGATGAGCACTTTTTGTCTCTCTTTCCATTCCAAGAGATCTAGGTTTGACATCACTGGTGAGGCACAAAGGAAGGCCAATAGGGATTACAGCCATAAGATCGACATTGAGGATTATTGGGTTAACCTTGCTGATGAATTTGAGGTCACGAAGAAGAAATTCTCTAGGTTACCAGTGGACTTGGTGAGGTTATACAATGTGAAGGCCATCCCTGATCAGGTGGAAGAGGATGGAAATCTAATTTAGGGTCATGTCTTTGAGTCTGTGAAGGACAAGCCAGTTGGAGAGATCGATTGGTTAGAGGAAGAGAAAAAAGAGTTGGACCAAGTCATGACTTCGATGATCAAGTACACCAAAATGTGGTTGAATTATAAAATGATAGAATTGGAGAGTGAAGGTGTCCAATGTACTTATGAACTAATGGGAGACTTGGAGTCCCATTCTACTTCTGAAGAATCACATGAATAAGATCCTAAAGGTAAGGAAAAGGTGGATTCTCCTTTCAAAATTCATGTTAGGGATGTTCAAGCTGAGAAGGTGGCAGAGGTAGGTAAACAGAGGAAACCTATTGCCAAGAAGAGGAGACATGTCTCAAGGAAAGAAGATGAAAAGGACAAAGAAGAGAAGGAAGCGGTAGATGTTACCCCTCCATTAACAAAGAGAAGAAGGTTTGCAAAGCTGTCACAGAAATAGGAGGAGGATCCTAAAACTGATAAGGAGGTTGAACCACCAGTGGCTGAAGTAGAGAGTTCAGGGGAAAGAACACAAATATACAAGAGGAGGTCAGCGACTCCTTCCCCAAAGGATGCTGCTATAAAGGAGGATGTTCCTGTGACTGATCCCATTGCTAAATAAGAAAACATTTCCATTCCTCAAGATATTGATAGTGTACAAGAAGAACCAAGGAAGGATGAAGATCCTAAGGACTTGGACGGGGAAGAATTTCAGGAAGGAGACCTTTATAATGTGGAGGCGGAAATTGATAAGGTGGTCCAATCCCCTTTGGTAGCCTATGTAGATTCTCCTGCGAAGGAGAAATTGAGTAAATCTCCTCGATAAGAGGAAATATCAGCCAAGATCCCTTCACCGGCGCAGGTTGTTGTAGAGGAATAGTCGCAAGGAAAGGAGAACCCAATCATGGATATCCCTAATGTGCCAAGTGTTGAGAAGGATGCCCATCATGATCAGTAGGAGCAAGAGAAGAAAGATACAGTGTTAACTGAGTCTACTATTCCGAGTTGTTTGAATGAAGAATTGAAAAGTAAACAGGTAATAGTTGAAGATGCCCCTCCTAATTGGGATGACTTAATGGCCAATGTTGAAAAGGAAAAAATTAAGAAGAAGGCTAGATTTGTATCCCAGATTGAGAGAGATGGGTCAGGCAATAGAGTGGCTTACATTGCTACCCCTGCTCCGGACAAGGATAGGGATAATGTAACTACTAAGGATTATCATGTGCAGACTATTGACTTAGAGAATGCATCTATGGAACAAGACATTGAGGAGTATGAAGGCTTCATTGTTGTAATTGTGGGCAGATTGAAGAAGGTTGTGCAAACCAAGCATGAGTTGGAGAAAGAGAATGAGTAATTGAAGAAGTACTTGCAGGAGTTGATGAAATCCTTGCAGTCCATTAGCTCTTCCTCCTCTGCTACAAGTTTCTTTTCTCAGGAGACAATCTTTGAGCTTGAGAAGATGAAAGGAACCACACTTTCCATAGTTTCTTGGTTGCAAGGGGTTTCAACAAAAGGAGATGCTTCCATTAATGATATTTTTTCAACTAGAGGGGATTCCATGAGATCAGTGGACTGGTTCAAGACTTTTTTGGCTCAAGACAAGGAGGATACTGATTTTCTACTGCAGAAAACCAGAACAATCATGGAGTTTACTGAGGGTAAGCTAGTAAAGTGTCAGATTCTTCCATTCTCAAGGCTTTATGAAGCTTGGGAATGGTTCGAAATATTGCAAATGAGGCAGAGGGCCTTAAAAAAGATTCACAAAGAAGGGAAGTAGATTTTGGACACTTTGACTGGTATTCATGATAAGTGTATCTCATTCTTTGAAATTATGACAGGAAGGAAGAAGTTTGCTCGAAGCATCTTAATCTGGATAAACTTAGGAAATGGTGGAGAGATGTTTATTCTCCAGTGAGTGAGTGACCAACCATTGAACATCAGCTAGATGATGTTGCAACCTATATTGCAGTCACCAAAAGATACTTAACTAATAGGGCTGATTGGGATGGTACAATGAGGTAGGCGAGGGATGATATTAAATCTTTTGAAATAAGATTTAGGGTTTTGCATGTGCTACCTATTGTTGAGATGGACAGAGTATTGTTGGTTGTGCATGGTGAAGAAGATCAAGCTAAGGACAAGGATGGGAAGTATTTAGGTAGGGTTACATTGAGATTTGTGCTTCCCATTATTCACATGCATTGGGCTGACCTTTTGATGCCTAGGCCGACTTGGATGAAATTGGTGCTATTTGTACATTTCATATTATAATCGAATATCTTTTGAGGTCGACCTCTTGTAGGTCATGTTTTATTGTAAACTCTTATTTTTAGGCCGACCTATCTTACCGATTCTCTATAAAATAGGCACATTTCCTCATTTGAAAAGGATAGATAGATAGATGATAGATGATACGAATAGAGAAGTAGAATAGAGATTTCATAGTTGAGAAAATTAGGGTTTATGTTCAAGCAAGTGTTGTAACAAAAAGTTGGAATTGTTGCCATTTTAGATTACTTAATATAAGAAAGGATATTGTGATTTGGTATCTATCTTGTGGAGTTTCATCTGGCATGGTTCTTGTTGTTCTATCTTTTAAATTGCTTAAAGTTCATAATTAAATAGTTTTGTGATGCTTAGGGTTTTATGTTTGGAATGTTTGCAACGATCCCTAGTCCATACTTTTTGTAGTTAGCTGATTGTTAGCTGCTTTGGAAAGTTAGCCTGGGCTTAAAATTGTGCTTATTTCAATTATAAGGATTCGTTCAAGATTGCTTGAATGAATGTTTGTGGTTTTAAAATCTTTAAATACCTTAGAATATTGCACTATTTCTATGAAATTGCAAAGTTATCTAGATTGAACAAGAATTAGTTTATGAGGGATCGATCCATTTTGAGCATTTTATCTTTTGGTATTATCAATATTAGGGTTAGAAATAGTCTTAGAATTATCTCTGAATCCATCGCCTTTTTCTATTTCTTTATTATCTGGATTCAATTAAAGATTGAAGTATCAATTCTTTGTTTAGATCTGATAAATTCAAATCCAGTGTTTGCTTGTAGTAAGGTCCCTTTGTGATTACCAATATTTTCACATTTATCACTGAGTTGTTTTGTTGTATTGTCAAGAATTTACATTAGAGACCTTGGGGTTATCTCTTTTCCCATAGATATTTACCTTTCAAGAGAGATAGGATATCATATTTTGTCTGAGTTGTTGCTATGCAGAAAACACCATCAACAGATTGGCGCTAGAAGGAGGGCCTTGAATAAGCAAGCTGGAGCATTTCCTAAATGCCATCCCTCCTGAGAGGCTTAGAAGAAGAAATAGATCTACTCTAGGAGGAGAAGAATTTCATGAATTACAAGCCCCTACTAGGTCAAGAAGGACCAGAGGAGGGGAAAAATCATCATCTGCCTACCCACTTCCATCATCTCCATCATCTTCATCCTCATCTGACTTTGAGGGAATTCCTACCCCACAACCACAACCAGGCATAAATCAGCCATTACCACCTCCACCCCCACCAATGTCTTTCCTTGCTAATAATCCATCCCCATTAATCTTTAATAATTACAATGCCATGCCCAAGAACCCTAAGCATCTTTTCTCTAAGTTTCATACTCATGACCCCAACAAAATAATAGAAGAGCATATTAGGATTTTCCAAACCTGCCTGAGGGATAGAGGAATTAACCATGAGGATGTTGCATGCAGGATTTTCCCTTATTCTCTAGGAGAAGATGCCTTTTATTGGTACAATCACTTATTTGTTGCTTCCATCCATAATTGGACTGAACTAGAAACTACATTTCTGCAAAATTTCAAGATTCCCATCAGTGCTAATGAGCTATATTTGCAATTTACTTGAGTTAAAGGAGAGATTAACAAGCCCATAGGATCATTCAATGATAGGTTCCATCGAGCATACACCAGACTCCAAGAACCTTATGTTAGAAATGAGAATACTGTTTTAGAAGTTTACTTTGAAGCCTTATATAGCCTTAAAACCACTTTCCTTAAACAAAGGACTAATCCTATGAACACTTTGCTCACTACATATGCAGAGGCTGTAAAGGTCAGCATGGACTTGAGGCAACACTTATCAAGACCTTTGCCATCCTTAGGACCTGTTGCTCACCCTGGACAAATCCAAGCCCTTAACCAGGCTTTGACCAGTCATGCTCCCATAATGAATCCCATACCTTCATTACCTTTGGTTCCTCATCTAGGTCCTCCTTTAAATCAAGCTCAACCTATGACATCTTATCCTCAGCAAAGAGCTAATCAACCCCTTCATCAACAACAAGTTGTTTTTCCTACATATTTGCAAAATTCAAAAGTTTTGAATCAGGTTGTTGGTTCTGGAGGCATACCTAGATACTCTTCTGGTAGTATCAATCTGGCACCACCTAACAATCTATTTAAGGAAAGGTTGGACGAGCTATCTAAACAAGTGAAAAGGTTGAATATGGAGGTAACCTATTTGAGAAATCAGAATAGCTAGCTTTAGGCTACTTAGAAGAACATGTAATCTAACTATGGAAGGGAGAACATAAACTTTGAAAGAGGGCAGTATTTTGACAGAAATCAAAACTATGACAAAGGACAAATTTTTGGTTAGAATTTCAGTAAGAGACAAGGTCCTGGTCATAATTTTGATAGAAATCAACAAGGTGGACAGGGATTTGATAGAGGGAAACAACCTAGGTATAATAGGTCATGGAATACTGGACCTAATAATGGAGGGATTCTTACTCCATTGGACCAACCTGCTACTTAGGAGAAGCCTCCAAATGGTGTATACTTGGCTGAAGCAGCTTTGTCTAGTTGGTGTAGACTCCATAAGATAAGTCAACACTTTGAATTAGACTATACCGAATTTCAGACCGCGGCTTCTATTTTTCAGTATGAAGTGGAGAATAATTCTACTGGCCAAGAAATTGTGCCCTCAAATCCCTATGATTCTCTAGTAGTGGTACTCAACCATGCCCCATTCCCTAAAGGTGAAGAAAATGAACCAGAGGAGGAATCCATGGATAAAGAGGATGAGGCAGAGCAGGTGCTAAATGAAGATGAGATTTCTCAGTTGTTTAATGAGGGAAATGAGAATGATAATGGCCCCTTGGATGAGGACAAAGTTAGTATTGAAGAAGTTCAGATGTTTCAACAACTAGCAAGGAAATATGATTTGAGAAATAGACCTAATAAGAGTCCACAAGATGGAGGTCCTTTCACTACTTCTATTCCTCCTAAAAAATTTAATACTCCACCAAATCCACAAGCTAGTAATAATCCACCTTATCCTCATGTGCCCACACAGTACTTATCAAAGGGAAACAATGTTGAAGCGTCCAAAGATAGGCAAGCCGATGACTACAAGGAAGCCCATGCTGACCTAAATGTGGAGCAATTAGATGAGTATGTGACTGAGGAATTCAAGAAAGTAAAGGTAATTCTTTCTTCTTTTAAGTTATTAAGAGTTCCTGCTATTAGGGATGCAATTTTTGGGTCATTTAGTCTGAATATAGCACCACAAGGGGTAACTGCCAATGAGGTTGTTACTAGGTCTTCTAATTCTTAGGCACCTAGAAGTCAGGTTCCACCTATAGGCAAAGGGAGAGATAAAGATAAAGGTCAAGTTGCACAAGCTGACACTTATTTGAGTTTATTTCAAGGCAAGACAGAAACCCCTCCTTTCTTGATTTCCGTTCGTATCTTCAGAAAGAATTTTCATAATTGTCTTTTAAACTCAAGAGCCTCTACAAATGTTATGCCTTTTTATGTTTGCAAAGCCTTGGGTATTACCCCTATAGCTTCTCAAAAGAAGGTTACGCAATTGGACAAAATAGAGGTAAGTGTAGTCAGAGAATTGAATATGATCCCTACACAGATTGCATCAGACCCTAGGGTGCAACAAGTGATTAATATCCAAGTTGTTGACATTCCTGATACTTATGGTTTGATCTTAGGCAGGGATTTCACTAAAACATTAAATGGGTATACATCAACAGATCATTCTCATATGTGGTTATCATGGAAAGGAGTTTTGAATCAGACCCGAATTGAAAGAGAGCCCTGAATGAAGTATGTAATCACTGAATATCATAATGTTTCGAATGAGGTGTTGGTGTATGAGGTTAGCATGGGAAACTATGTGCTAGTGGCATCAGGTATAGAGGATGAAGAGGTTTTCATGCTACATTATTCTTTAGGTAAACACATTCTAGAGAGAAGTGGTGCTGGAACACTAATTGAGCAAGAGGATGAGATGGATGACCAAAAGGACAGGCAACTTAGTTTATAGGATAACATTCAAGAGTTTATCGAGAAATGTATGGAGGATCAAATACAGTTGAAAGGAAGTATGACCTTTGAAGAAATATTGCTTCCCAATTGGTGCAGAGTCCATAGTGCCTCTCATTCCGAGCTGGAATGTGACTTATGTCAGACTTCTATCCGACAGATACAAAAATGCATTGATCCAGTTCCTACCGTTGGAATTAGTATGCATGAAGAATCAAAAAATGATAAGGGTAAGATCCAATGCCTCCTGAGAAGCCCCCATCCTCAACAAAGAGCAAGATAAATTAAGACCAAGTGAACCTGGTGGTTGTTGGACATTAAGATTCAATGGATCTAAATCTAAGCAGGGTGTTGGAGCAAGATTTGAATTAATCAGTCCTAAAGGTAAGAATTACTTTGCTGCCCATAGACTCTAGTTCTAGTGCACCAATAATGTTGTTGAATATGAAGCTTTGATCCATGGCTTGTTAATGGCATCAAGGAAGAAAGTTAAGATGTTACAGGTTTTTGAAGACTCTGAATTAGTAATCAAAAAAGTAAGGAAACAATATTCATGTCGTGATAGGAGAATGACCAATTATAGGCATAGAGTGTGGGATCTTATTGAGGGTTTTGATGCTTTCAATATCTAGTTGATTCCTCAAAACAAGAATCAAGTTACAGATTCCTTAGCACAAGCTGCTAGCACCTTGCAGCCTTTATCGCTTTTAGGATTGAAGAAATTTACAGTTGAACTCACTCCAATACCTTCGGTGCCTAACAATGTTACTAATTTCCAGGTATTTGAAGACGATAAGCACATTTTGGACTTTGTTACAAGCTGTGATGTGTTCGCTTCCCAAGTCATTGATGAGGTAGAGCCTCAAGAAGCATAAATCGACTTTGGAGGAATCATTAATCTGAAGACTAATACTATTCTAAGAGGTATGGTGCAGCTTGAATGAATTTTTTATTTGGATAGGATAAGAGATCAGGAGCAACAAGCTAAAAGAGAGTCTCTTAGTATTCAATGTGAAACATACAATATGGGGACACCAAACAACATGAAGAATGTTTTTATTGGCAAGGTATGTACTCTAGAAGAAAGGAAGGGGATTATTGATACCTTACATGCATATCATGATGTAATAGCTTGGAGTTATGAAGATTTGAAAACATATGACACTTCCATCATTACACACACCATCCCTTTGAAGTTAGATGTCAAACTATTTAGGCAGAGATAGAGGCCAATCAATGCTCCGGTAGAACCCATTATTCAAAAAGGAGGTGCAAAAGTTGCTTTCAGCACACATTATATTTCTGGTAAGGCACTCTACTTGGGTTGCAAATTTGGTTCCGGTAAGGAAAAAGAATGGAGAAATCAGGCTATGTGTAGATTTTAGGAATCTGAATAGAGCATTAGAAAAGGATAATTACCTAGTTCCTTCATTGGATGAGGTACTACAGATCATTAATGGATCTCAGATGATGTCCTTTTTGGATGGATATTCTGGATACAACCAAGTTATGGTACAATATGAGGATAGGCACAAAACTTCCTTCACTACAAAGTGGGGAATGTTTTCATACAAAAGGATGCCATTTGGGTTGATCAATGTTGGAGCTACATTCCAAAGAGCCATGGACATTGCTTTTAGGGACATAATTGGTAAATGCATCATTATTTACATGGATGATTTCATAGTTTTGTCCAAGCGACGAGGAGATCATATAACAAATTTATGCAAAGTGTTCCAAAGATGCAGAGAGTTTGGTATTTCACTTAATCCAAGGAAGTGTATTTTCGGAGTTACAGTAGGAAAGTTGTTGGGACATATTATCTCATAACAGGGTATTACTATCGATCCTGAGCGAATACAGGCTATCCTAAAGATTCAGCCTCCTATGAGTAAGAAAGAGATGAAGTCATTTTTTGGTAAAATTAACTTTGTAAGAAAATTTATCACTGGATTCACAGAGATAGTTAAGCCATTGAATGCCATGTTGAAACAAGAAGAAAAAATAGAGTGGAATGCAGAAGCTAAGGAAGCATTTGTAGAAATCAAGAAAGCTATTGTTGAGGCTTCGGTGTTGGTGAGTCTTGATTATGCTAAACCTTTTTACATATATCCATTCGCTTATGATCACTCTTGTGCTGCAATGTTAACTCAAAAGTATGATCAAGGTGATGAGCATCCTATAGCCTTCATGAGTACTCCTTTGAAGGATGCATAATTAAGATATCATAATGTAGAAAATCAGGCCTATGCTTTGGTTAGAAAAGTGAAAAAGTTCAGGCATTATATTTTGAGGAATAAAGCTTTTGCCATAGTATCTAATCTTGCAGTAAAGTTGTTGTTAATGCAAAATGAGTTAGGAGAACGAAGGGCCAAATGGGTGACTATGTTGTAGGAATATGATATGGAAATCCAACCCATGAAACTAGTGAGAGGACAAGGAATCACAAAGACAATGGCTTAGATAGGTCCTGATCTCATAGCTCAACACTATTATCTTCAAGAGGTATCTCCAGGAGATTCGTATGATGAAATCATTTTCTATTTGTTGAATCAACAATGTCCTGATCACCTTAATACAGTTCAGAGGCCGGCTTTGCATCTGAAGAGTGGAAGTTTTATGATGAAAGGAGCTATCTTGTATAAAATAAATGATGAGGGCGTATACTTAAGATGTTTGGGAAAAGAGGAAGCTACCAGAGTGATTATTGAATTTCATGAAAAATATGGCACAGGCCATGGTTCTGCATCAGCCACTACAAACTAGATCTTAAGAGTAGGCTATTACTGACCTACTTTGTTCAAAGATGCACACCAACATGTGAGGACTTGCCACATATGTCAAACTATAGCAAGTAAGGAAAAACATGCAGCTCTTCCACTTCAGCCTGTCATAGAGGTAAAATCGTTTGCCCAGTGGGGAATGGCCTTCATAGGTCCAATCAATCCTCCATCTTCTATGGATCACAGGTATATTCTTACCATAATTGATTATTTTACCAGATGGATAGAGGCTCTTACTTGTAAAAAATGTACTTTGAATGTGGTAATCATTTTTCTCAAGTTTGGGATTATTAATCGTTTTGGTTGTCCACTATCTCTGGTTTGTGATTATGGTCCTGCATTTGCATCACTGAAATTTTCTAATTGGGCGTTTGATCATGGGATTCTTATTAAATTTTTGTCCAATTATTACCCCCAGGGTAATGGTCTCGCCGAGTCTTCCAATAAGAACCTACTAATAGTTATCCGTAAGTTGTTAGAACAAAATCCTAAGGGTTGGCACACCCAACTCTGATTTCCTCTTTTGGCTGACCATACTAGACATAAGGCATCCATAGGAACCTCTCCCTATCACTTGGTGTATTTTTTGGAGCCCTTTTTTCCTATTCAATTAAAGATGCCTACCTTGCAATTTATCAACGAATACTACAATGAGGAAGATAAGTGTGAAGCTCATTTGGCTGAGTTGTTGCACCTAGAAGAGAAAAGAGATGAAGCCCTAGAAAACTTTGCTAAACATCAAGGTGTGGTGAAAAGATGGTTTGATAGGAGAGCTAAGGTGAAGGCCTTTAGAAATTTCTGACTTAGTTCTCTACTGGGATAAATCCCATGACCGTAAGGGAGAGCATGGTAAATTTGATAAACTCTGGTTTGGTCCTTACTAGATTTCAAAAATTATGGGAGATAATGCTTTCCGCTTGAAAACCCTCACTAGTGAGGATATCCCACTACCTGTCAATGGGCAGTATTTGAAGCATTACTTCCAACCTTGAACTGTTTACAGCTCATCCTATACATAGCTTAGAATAGGTTGCTTTGCTTTGCTTGTTTTTTTTTTGGTTTTCGCTCTTGGGTTCCTTTCTTTCTTGGGATTATTGCATCTGTATAATGGGCTATTTGCTTGGGGTTATTCTAGAATTTATTTTATAAACTCTGATCAGTTTTTTCAGATTCAAGTGGTGGAAATATTCTATTTTTATGTCCCTTGTACTCGGAATTAGAATCACTTGTTTTGGATACACTTTGGAATATATTTGGGTCTCACATCATTCACACTAAAATTGAAAATTTTGGAGTCCCATAGGGTTCTTAGGTAATTTGGCCTAGTGAAAAATCTTATATTATGCTTCAGTGCCACTGTGTTCCTTATCCCTAAGTGTGAGTTTCATTGCTTACGAAGGTGAAAGAGAAAAGTTCTATAAAGTAAAAACAAAAGGAAAGAGAAAAGGAAAACGTTGAAAATCTAAATAATCTTCACCTTGTTAGGGGTATCCTAGTGTCTCTATTGGGGCTATGGACGCCTGACTGGTAGTAGAGCTATGCTTGGGAGGGTCACAATGATAACCTCACCGGGGCTATGGATGTCTGACTGGCAGTGAGGCTCTATCCAGGTTTCTTTTGAAGTTAGAACTTTTATGTATCCTGATCAGATTTGCCTAGGTTCCCATTGTATCTAAGGAATAGGGAATAAATGCATAATACACACACTTGGACCCTGGTATAGGAAAAGGAATTCTTACTTGTGGTTTTTGAAAAAAAATTTATGGGTGCCCCAATGAGAGGATCGAAACCAGAGATTCTGGGTTCTAGATTCTAGCTTGTTCTTGAAATGCTCTGGAGCATTTCCCCAGCGTAGTCACCATTTGTTGTGCAATTTTTGTACACACACCCCACTGAAGTAGGGACCCTCATTTTTCTAGTTTTTGGGTGTCTTGGCCTTTCTATTTTGGAATTTTTCTTGCTTGGGCCTATGCTTTAATGTTTATCTTGCCAGTTTGAGTGGCACATCTATGAATTTTATTGAAAATCTTAAGATCTGAGTAAATTCCAAACTTTTCACCGTTTTCGGGAGAATTCACCTTGTCCGAATTTTCCCGATTTCCTTTAAGAGTCTGGAGGTAGTTTTCTGTTGACCCAAATCTAGGGAAATGCATCGTGTCTGGATTTCTCTGAAGTCCATTGCCCTGTCGGATCTCCGGGTTTTGGCCTTGGTTGTCTTTTCGGTCACATTAATGGTGATTGCATGACCCTTTTGGGGCATTGATATATTGAATCTTGGTGAGTAATTGGCCATTTGGGTTTGTTTTTTTCTTATCATTTGAGTTTGGAGTGCTGGAGCTTGGGGCATATTGCTAGATCATGCATTTCAAGGCCGTTTCGACTATTGCATTTGAAATTCGTGTGCATTGCTTGTATCCTGCTTGTGTTTGAAAATTGTCTATTGGCATCACTGGTTCCAGTTCTTTTTCACTCTCATGGTATGTAAATTTTCTCTTCCCCTCTATTGGTTTCAATTTTCACTGATTTTTTTTCCTTCGTGTCATGCATGGCTTCGTCATTTCCTTGGGTGGGCGCATCATTTGGGGTTTTCATTATTCTGCCAGTCCTCTAGATTGATCACTAAATATTTATTTTGGTCTAGTATTTCACTACTCTTCATGACACTTGCTTGCATTTGTTCACACTTCCCATCTTTGTTCATTAGCAAGTCGTGCTTGGTTTCTCTATGCTTCCATGGCGGAGATTTTAGGGTTCTTGACCTAGGGCATAGCCAATCCCTCTCAAATTGTTGAGAGGAGAGTTTTATTTTCATGTTTGATCTTTTGGGGGTTCAGGTTAAGTAGTGGTTAAGGTGTAGGCCTTGGTTCCATGGTCGTTTGATTCATTTTGGCAAAGGTGAGGAAAATATGGACGGGTTCAGGTTTTCGGTCTCTTTGCGGAATTTCGCTTCCTGCGGATTTCCCCGACTTTTCCTCTTTCCTTTCCTTTTGCTTCAAAACCAGACTTTTGTCTACTTCTAAAAAATCCACTTCCTCCAGATATTCCCGATGTTCGGGGTCGGGTCATTTTGGCGGATTCTTGATTTGATGATAATTTATCTAACTCCTACCAAAATTCTCTCCCTCTAAATTTTCCCAGATTGATTGAAACTTTTACCATTTTTGGGAAAATCCTTCTCTGGCAGATTCTTCCGAGATTTTTGTGAAAATGTTGAAATGATGATTATGAGGAATTTTCTTATGGATGATGTATTTAATCAATCAAATTAACCTATGTTGAGTGCCTTTAAGGTTATTAAATTATTGAATTGATGGATTGAATAATATTTTGGGGGTTTATGTGTTTGTCTCGTTGGATTTCGCTTGGTCCAAATTTCCCCGAAATTCCTCTCCAGTCTGGAATTCGTGAAGGGGGCTGAAACCCAAATTTTGGTGATATAGATTTCCTAACAATTGTTGCTTCTCTTGGAAATCATTTTTGTCATTCTTATTGGTTTGCAGGTAGGATTAGGACAAGAGGTTGCCAGTCGAGGCAAAGGGAAGGCAACAGATCCAACTATAGAGAGTTTTGTTCTCTTTGATGCAAAGAAGGTGAAGTTGGATATAAAAAGCAGGATTCCTGAAAGCAAGATGACTTCTATTTGGTCAAGAATCACGGATGCCAATGTGGTTATGTGGGATTATGAGGATTTTAAAGCTAACTTGGCAGCACCAAATCTTCCTTTGTTGGCCAAGAGAACTGTAGAGTCCAGATTGGCACATGTAGCAAGTTTTCCCTCCCCAGTGCACTACTAAAAATTGGTGCTTGAGTGTGCCAGGAACTACGACAGAGGGACACAGAGGATAATTGGTCCTTAAGAGAGGATTGTAGCAGGTTTTAGTCCTATTTCCATTGCATGGGATTTTGATATGCCTGATAGGTCACATGTGGTGGTTTTTGACATAGATACAACTAAGAAGTACTATGAGGAAAATCTGGTCAAGTCCCAGTAGGTAATCAACTCTTGGTTGGAGAAGCCCAAGTCTCATTTCTCCAAATTTCCAAAGCATCTATTCAAGCTTAAGTTCAAAAGGGAGTATTACAATGTTATCACTCTTCTCAATAGACTGGTAGGATTGAAGAGTGTAGGGGTGTTTGAGAGCTAGATTTTTAATGTTATTGCTTGGATGGAGTAGGGAATTGATTATCACTGGGCAAGAGCCATAAGTGCAATGATCCATGAGCATTTGTGCAATGTGTTGCAAACCAAGACCTTTACCATGACCTCCTACTTAGTGTATTTATTGGCAAGATTTCACCCATATAAGGGGTTGAGCACTAGAAGTACTTTTGGATAAGATGCAATATATGAAGTATATCCATAGTTGCACCTAAATAGAGGAAGCTATAGAAGGGAAAATGATGCATTTACAATGTATATCACCAGATAGCTCCAAGGTGTAGAGCATGTGAGAATTTCTAACAAAGCTAAAGAATTGATAAAGAAATATGGGGCATGGTTTATCCAGTTCCCTACTTTCTCATACATTAGGATTGATGGTTGTCATATGGCTCCCTAAAGACTCCCAAGGTACCCTACTGATCATATCATATTGTTGGAGGTCACTAGGAAAATTTGTGACTTTGACATAATCATAAAGGGAGATAAACATAAAACAAGTTTTGGGAATGATTTTCCCTTGAAAATAGGAATGAATGAGGTATGTCCTTCTATCCAATCTGCTCATGCTTCTATGGAGGAGATGATCACTTTTTGTCTCTCTTTCCATTCCAAGATATCCAGGTTTGACATCACTAGTGAGGCACAAAGGAAGGCCAACAGGGATTACAACCATAAGGTTGACATTGAGGATTATTGGGTTAACCTTGCTGATGAATTTGAGGTCAAGAAGAATAAATTCTCTAGGTTTACAGTGGATTTGGTGAGGTTATACAATGTGAAGTCCATCCCTGATCAGGTGGAAGAGGATGGAAATCTAATTTAGGATCATGTCTTCGAGTCTGTGAAGCACAAGCCAGTTGGAGAGATCGACAAGTTAGAGGAAGAGAAAACAGAGTTGGACCAAGCCATGACTCCAATGATCAAGTGCACCAAAATGTGGTTGAATTATAAAATACTAGAATTGGAGAGTGAGGGTGTCCAATGTACTTATGAACTAATGGGAGACTTGGACTCCCATTCTACTTCTGAAGAATCACATGAATAGGATCCTAAAGGTAAGGAAAAGGTGGATTCTCCTTTCAAAATTCAGGTTAGGGATGTTCAAGCTAAGAAGGTGGCAGAGGTAGATAAACAGAGGAAACCTATTGCCAAGAAGAGGAGACATGTCTCGAGGAAAGAAGCTGAAAAGGGTAAAGAAGAGAAGGAAGAGTAGATGTTACCCCTCCATTAACAAAGAGAAGAAGGCTTGTGAAGTTGTTATAGAAACAGGAGGACGCTCCTAAAACTAATAAGGAGGTTGAACCACCAATGGTTGAAGTAGAGAGTTTAGGGGAAAGAAAAAATTATACATGAGGAGGTGAAGGACTCCTTCCCCAAAGGATGTTGCTATAAAGGAGGATGTTCCTATGGCTGATCCCATTGTTGAACAAGAAAGCATTTCCTTTCTTCAAGATGTTGATAGTGTACAAGAAGAACCAAGGAAGGATGAAGATCCTAAGGACTTGGATGAGGAATAATTTCAAGAAGGAGACCTTTATAATGCGGAGGCAGAAATTGACAAGGTGGTCCAGTCCCCTTTGGTAGCCTATGTAGATTCGCCTACGAAGGAGCAATTGAGTAAATCTCCTCAACAAGAGGAGATACCAGCCAGGATCCCTTCACCGGTGCAAGTTGTTGTAGAGGAATAGTTGCAAGGCAAGGAGAACCCAATCATGGATATCCCTAATGTACCAAGTGTTGAGAAGTATGCCCATCATGATCAACAAGACTAAGATAAGCAAGATATAATTTC
Organism: Sequoiadendron giganteum; assembly: GCA_007115665.2. Taxonomy (NCBI): domain Eukaryota; kingdom Viridiplantae; phylum Streptophyta; class Pinopsida; order Cupressales; family Cupressaceae; genus Sequoiadendron; species Sequoiadendron giganteum. The sequence goes on along the minus strand of CM021101.1, from coordinate 808,520,165 downwards.
AACTGAGTCTACTTTTCTAAGTTGGTTGAATGAAGAATTGAAAAGTAAACAGGTAATAGTTGAAGATGCCCCTCCTAATTGGGATGACTTAATGGCCAATGTTGAAAAGGAAAAAATTAAGAAGGCTAGAGTTGTATCCTGGATTGAGAGAGATGGGTCAAGCAATACAGTGGCTTACATTGCTACCCCTACTCCAAACAAGGATAGGGATAATATAAATACCAAGGATTATCATGTGCAGACTATTGACTTAGGGAATGCATCTATGGAACAAGACGTTGAGGAGTATGAAGGCTTCAGTGTTGTAATTGTGGGAATATTGAAGAAGGTTGTGCAAACCAGGCATGAGTTGGAGAAAGAGAATGAGAAATTGAAGAAGTAATTGCAGGAGTTGATGAAACCCTTGCAGTCCATTAGCTCTTCCTCCTCTGTTGTAGGTTTCTTTCCTCAAGAAACAATCTCCGAGCTTGAGAAGATGAAAGGCACCACACTTTCCACAGTTTCTTGGTTGCAAGGGGTTCAAACAAAAGGAGATGCTTCCATTAAGGATATTTTTCTAACCGGAGGGGATTCCATGAGATCAGTGGACTGGTTCAAGAATTTTTTGGCTCAAGACAAGGAGGATACTGATTTTCTACTGCAGAAATCTAGAACGATCATGGAGTTTACTGAGGATAAGCTGGTAAAGTGTGGGATTCTTCCATTCTCAAGGGTTTCTAAACCTGGGGAATGGTTCGAAATCTTTCAAATGATGCAGAGGGCCTTAAAAAAGATTCACAAATAAGGGAAGCAGATTGAGGACACTTTGACTGGTATTCATGATAAGTTTATCTCATTCTTTGAAATTGTGACAGGAAGGAAGAAGTTTGCTCCGAAGCATCTTAATTTGGAGCAACTTAGGAAATGGTGGAGAGATTTTTATTCTCTAGTTAGTGAGGGGCCAGTCATTGAACATCAACTAGATGATGTTGCAACTTATATTGCAGTCATCAGAAGATACTTAACTAATAGGGCTGATTGGGATTGTATAGTTAGGCAGGCGAGGGATGATATTAAATCTCTTGAAAGAAGAGTTAGGGTTTTTCCTGTGCTATCTATTGCTAAGCTAGATAGAGTATTGTTGGCCATGCATGGTGAAGAAGATCAAGCTAAGGACATGGATGGGAAGTAGTAATGTAGGGTTACATTGATATTTGTCCTTCCCATTATTCACATGCATTGGGCTGACCTTTTGATGCCTAGGCCAACTTGGATGAAATTGGTGCTATTTGCACATTTCATATTATATTTGAATATCTTTTGAGGCTTACCTCTTGTAGGTCATTTTTTATTGTAAACTCTTATTTTTGGGCCGAACTATCTTACTGATTCTCTATAAAACAGACATGTTGCCTCATTTGAAAATGATAGATAGATAGATGATACATGATACGAATAGAGAAGTAGAATAGAGATTTCATAGTTGAGCGAATTAGGGTTTGTGTTCAAGCAAGTGTTATAACAGAAAGCTGGAATTGTTGCCATTTTGGATGACTTAATATAAGAAAGGATATTGTGATTTGGTATGGATATTGTGATTTGGTATCTATCTTGTGGAGTTTCATCTGGCATGGTTCTTGTTGTTCTGTCTTTTCAATTGCTTAAAGTTCATAGTTAAATTGTTTTTTGATGCTTAGGGTTTTATGTTTGGAATGTTTGCAACGATCCCTAGTCCATACTTTTTGCAGTTAGTTGATTGTTAGCCACTTTGTAAAGCTAGCCTGGTCTTAAAATTATGCTTAGTTCAATTATAAGGATTTGTTCAGGATTGCTTGAATGAATGTTTGTGGTTTGAAAATCTTTAAATACCTTAGAAGATTGCACTATTTCTGTGAAATTGCAAAGTTATCTAGATTGAATGGGAATCAGTTTATGAGGGATCGATCCATTTTGAGCATTTTATCTTTTGGTATTATCAATCTTAGGGTTAGAAATAGTCTTAGAATTATCTCTGAAACCATCACCTTTTTCTATTTCTTTATTATCTGGATTCAATTAAAGATTCAAGTATCAATTCATTGTTTAGATATGATAAATTCAAATTCAGTGTTTGCTTGTATTAAGGTCCCTTTGTGATTACCAACATTTTCACATTTATCACTGAGTTGTTTTGTTGCATTGTCAAGACCTGACATTAAAGACCTTGGGGTTATCTCTTTTCCCATAGAGATTTACTTTTCAAGAGAGATAGGATATCATATTCTGTCTGAGTTGTTATTGTGCAGAAAACACCATCAACATGCATATTTTGACAAGAATATGTTCCTTATCAAGTTTTATCTTTCAACGAACGTCAATCCAAACAATCAGTATCAGTCGCATCTATCTTACACTTCAACATCACATCAAATCATCAAAACAATTTTTTTCCAAATCAAGCTTCAAAATCCTGATCAATCAAATCCAACCAATCTATCATCATCTCGGGATATCCTTCCCAATCCATTATGTTTCTTAACACTATCCTTGCATTGTTGTGTATCCTCAACAGTGTTATCATCATGAATTCATCACAATCCTCGTGTTTCTTAAACACTATCCTTGCATTGTTGTGTATCCTCAACAATGTTATCATCAGAAAATCCATCAATCAGATCAATCAACCTCATCTTGGTTTTCAACAAAATCCCAAAACAAAGCACTTATATCATCACATATCCATATCCAAATTGTCAAAATCATGCGAAAATACCCAAAAACATCCAAATCATACCAAAATCCAAAAACACCAAAAATTCCAAAAACATCAGAGAATCAAAAAAATTCAAAAACATCCAAATCATATCAAAATTCAAAGCATGTAAAAAATCTGAAATATCAAAAATAGAGTCGTCAATCGAACTATGTCGTCTCTGAGCTTGAACGTAGGAAAGGTTGATCTTTGATCATCCCCCAAGACATTTTAGGTTAGTCCTTTAGGTGTCTATCGTAATAGAAATGGCAATATTTTTGCCTATCTATCTCATCAATAACTGATTCAGTCATTAGTCAAACTACCTGGTCTCTGCGTGTATAACATAGGAAAGGCTAATTTGTTGATCAACTCCCGAGACCCCTAGGATAGGTCTTTAAGTTATTTTCTTTGTCATAAATCTCATAAAATACCAAAAACATCCAAATATTTGAAAAACCCAAAATGGTGCATCTATCTCATCTCGTTGTCACCTGAAAGAATCATCATTCATAATAAATCAGTCGTCACTTTTATCCTTTGGTAAGTCAATCGGAAGCAAGTCTTGTAGGTTCAAAAGTGAACACCTAATCATCTAAGTCTCAAGTCTAGGTCAGTAGGTCAAAAAGTTGGTCAACTCTTGGTATCAATAGTTTATCATCCAATCAATCTCATCATTACCTAATCACAACATGTCCTAGGATACATCCTTCCCACTATGGACATCAACATCAGGCATCATCATAGTTTTGTCTTGGCTAGCGATATGAATAACATTAGCTTGTTTGTTTACTTTAACTTTTCTTTGGATTTATCTTATTGCACTCATTCCAATGACCTCTCGATGATGTCTAAATAGAAATATGTAGAGAGAAATAGAATTGGGGCAATGATCATTACCTTTTTATCTGTTATTCTTGTTGGATTTTCTTGTAAAATAACTTCATCATGTGTTCTTTGTTTTGTTTATAGGGAGGGTGTTCTAGATGTTTTTTTGACCACATAGGAAGGCTTGTTTTTCTATGTTTTGGTTCGAGATGTTTAGAATATCTAAACTACATTTTGAATAAGGTTTCATATGTCAAGTGTGAACAAGAATACTCCTATCTAATTGTCGAGTCAAGGTCCATCACACTAGGTGCAATGCCATCCTGGTTCTTTATACCTTGATGCATCGTACCTACGTGTGTTATCAAACATAAAGTAATTGGCCCTTTTAAAATCCCAACTCCTAGTAAGAAAATCATCATCATCAACAACATTAATAACATAGGCTTAGTGGATCCTCCTTTCATCATCTTATTCTTCATATTCTTATATCTTTACTAACATTTCTATCTAAAATTGGTGTGTTGTATCAAAATATACATGAGGCTACCCATGGTCGATGATTGTCTATACATCATCAAAATTTTATACATCAAGTATCTAATCTTTCTAAAGAATTATCTTTCATCTTTTGATCAATAGAACCACTCCTCTTGCATTTTATGGCGATCTCGATTGGAAAATCAAACATTTCCGCTCAAGCTCTCGAGGGGGTAGTATACCAGCTTAATCCTTCTCATTGGGGCAGCAATGGGGCATCTAAAATTGAGGAAATTTTTGAACTTTGATCAAAACAGTTTATTCTCTGAACCAATGCAACAAGTGCATTGCTTCAAAGAGGGGCAAAATATAGACATGGAAAATATACCGGCACACTTGATCCTGAATACTAACATCATTTTGTCTGAATCAACTTCTCAACTTGTCATCACCTTTCATCCCTTAATTGAATAAATCATTGTTTATCTAATTAGGTCATTCTTCCCCATTGATTTGATTTAATTAACCTTATATCTCCATTTAATTAAATCTCTAAAGTCATCCTATTAAATTGAATAAATAAAACCATATTTAATTTAATCTAACATCATTCTCCTTAGTTAAATAAATCAATTTTATTTAATTAAATCTAAAATCATTATTCCTCTCAATTTTGATTTATTTAAATCCTAAAATCTAAGTCAAAAGTGTTAAATTACCTAATCTCTCATTAAATTGATCAAATCTTGATTAATTTAATCTCAATCACTAAATTTCTCTAGATTTTTCCACTTGCACATGAAAATACATTTAATTAATTAATCAAATCCCTATTTTCTCTTAACATGGCATATTTAGGGGAATATTCCTCCAAGTTTGAAAATCCCTCCAAGTGGATTTTTCCTTCCAACAGAGCATTTATCCTCTCTTACATGTCCTTGTGCATTTAAGTCACTTTATTTACCTCTTCAACAAGTCATTTCATGAATTTGAAATTCCACCTAATATCATTTATTGGCTCATTCATCAAAATGTGCACAATCTTCCTCCATTCACATCTTGACAAGTGGCACTTAGCCATTGGATGTTGAATGATCTCACATTCATCCATTTTGCCTCTTCTCTTCTCAATCAAATCTATAAATAAGAGGCTTTCCTTCTCATTCATCATCCATAATTTGAAAGCAAAGTTATTATTTTCACATTTAGAGCAATTTCATCCATTTTTTTGAGCATTTTCTATCACCATAGATAGGTTATTGCAGGTTTTATCAAGAAATCATCTTGTTCTTCACCATAAAGTGGATCAATCTTCATCAAGCTTACAAAGGAGTTGGGAAAGGGCCAATTTCTACACATAATTGGCACCAATTCCCCCATGGGATTGAGGATTTGCATGCTTAATTAGGATTTATTCTTTCTTATCTTGTTCTTCATATTTTCCTATTTTGAGCATTGCTAATGGATTTCATGGGGAATCCTTGTTCTTACTTGCATATTAATTTAATTGTATTTTTTTTTCTCATTATGTGCAGGTATAGGATTGGGATTCACATAGAGAAATCACTTTGAGGACCAAATCATAAGAGACAAAGACAGTGGGGTTCATACCCAAAAATAAACTCAAGAGATCAAGTGAGAAAGTACACTTTACTTTACTTTACTGTCAAAGATAGATCCTAATTCATACAAAGAAGTAATCAAAGAGAAATAATGGATAGAAGCTATGGAAGAAGAACTAAATCAGATCATGAAGATTGAAACTTGGGAATTTTTCCCAAGACCTAAAGACAAGAATGTGATTGAAATCAAGTGGGTGTTCAGAAACAAGCTAAATGAAGAAGGTGAAGTGATCTATAACAAGGAAAGAGTTGTGTGTAAAGGGCATGCTCAAGTTGAAGAAATATAACTTTAAGAGACATTTTCTCTAGTGGCAAGATTGGAGGAAATCAGGTTGTTCTTATCTCTTTTAGCATTCAAGAAGTTCAATGTATATTAGATGGTAGATGGATGTGAAATCAACATTCTTGAATGGACAACTAGAAGAATTTTATATTAAACAATCGAAAGGATTTCAATGTTCTAAAAATCTAGAATACGTTTATAGATTGAAGAAGGCTTTGTATGGACTCAAAAAAGCTCCCAGAGCTTGGTAATCAAGATTGGATGGATTCTTGCAAAACAAGGATTCTAGAGAGGAAGTGCATATAGTAATATGTATATAAAAATATAAGGAGAACAACTTCTGATAGTTGTGGTCTATTTGGATGATATCATTTTTGGAGGTAGTAGTGAAGACATGTGCAAGGCATTTCGGAAGGAAATTCATAATGAATTTGAGATGTTTATGCTAGGAGAATTTTCTTTCTTTCTTGGGTTGTAGATTGTATAATCATACAAAGGACAACATTATAAGAAACTTTCCAAATCTACACACACTATCATATGAAACTCACTCTTTACTATACCAAATCAAGTAAAACCTTGAAATCTTAAAGATACAAACATTATAAGAAACTTCCCAAACCCGCACAACTTGAAGCCAAACAAGGGAGAAACGTGGAGAAAATAAATTTCTCCCAAGCCATAAAAAACATCATTGAAAAACTAGTTCACACTGGTGAAAATATCTCACACTGTACAATGATCTAGAAACTCAAATTTTGAATATATCAACTTCTAACAACCATGAAACACATAGCATGTCCACAAAGGCATAGCCTCAACATAGAATAAATGTGGAGCACAATACCTGAGCACATTCTGAACACTTGCACAACGCTATTTTCTTTGGGTAAAAGCATAAACTTGTGTCACACTTTATAAGGGAATCGACCAACAACAAAAAACATTTTGAAATTCGACCACATAAAAGTGGTCTTTATGTTTTGAATTTCAAAATGATATAAACTAATGAAATGTAGAAATATTGATGAAGTTTATTCCTGTAGTTTTTTTAGATTTTTTTTTATCAATTTAAGAGTAGATTTTAGAATGTTGAAAATTTTAGGAAAAAGTGACCTTCACTTGACGTTAAGAAACAAATAGAAAAAAAATTATTTTCCTCTAATTTTTTTTCCAAATAGGTAACTTCAATATCTAGTGCATGAAAAAAAAATGAAATTTTAATGTATATTTTTCTCATAATAATATTTTAAAATCAAACTAGTCAAAATTTGATAGTTTTCATTTGATATCAACTACTGTCTACTTTTTTAATCATTTTCAAAAAATAAATTATACCCTTTTGAAGAGGATTCTCTCCTCTAGTGCACCATATATATATTTTTTAAAATAACATGTTTTACTATTTTTCTTTTAATTCCTAATCAACCTCTTTTTTAGTTTTAACAACCTACTTGTATTATTTAAAAAAAACAATAGATTAAAACTAATTAATAATATATATATATATATATATATATATATATATATATATATAGTCATTCACCACTCTGAGCTCTACAAAAGGGTATTTTTATTTTTATTTTTTAAATTGTTTTGATTGAAGAAACACTTAGTTTAAGTTGAAAGTTTCAGAAAATTCTAAAAAAACTGAGTTGGTTGCCAACTAGGATGCCACATAAATAGTTTCAGTAGAAAGGGTTTCGACCAAAACCCTTTCTACCAAAACCATACATATAAAATAAGCCAATTTCAAAGTAGTAGAGGCAAAAATTTTAATTTTTTGGATTTGGGGGAAACATATTTGACTAAAACTCTATGTGCCACATATAAACCATGTGGTTTCAGTTGAAACCTATTCAACTTAAACCTTTCTAGCTATTTTTTTTTGCTTGGAACTATTTATTTGGCTTAAAGTGTGACATAGCTTTGTGCTTTTACCCCTCTGTTTATCAAATTTTCTCAAAAGCACTTGGAAACCAAGTACTAGAGACATCTTCTTTGTTGAACAATTTGGATAACTAAGAGGGGGGCTGAATCAGTTATCACAAAAAACTTTTCCTTTCTTTAATTAATTTGGAACAATCTTAAATCACACAGAGAAACAACTACTAATATTCTTATGGATTGTGGAAATCTAATAGCTTTGAATCTTAAATCAATTAGATAATAATTAAAACAAATATGAACATGAAATCACTTAACAACACCATGCACAATGAACACCAAAAATTACGTGGAAACCCAAGATGGGAAAAACCACAAAGAATGCTAATTCTCAATTATAAAACACTGATTAAGGTGACACCGGCTAAGGTAATTTTTACAAGGGGTCGCTACTAAAATGCTCACTATAGGTAAGGCTCACTGTTGGTGGGCTCACTACCTAGCTATTACAACCAAAATTAAAAAGGCTCACTGCCAAAAGAATGATGAAAGAGAATCCACCACTGGAAATAATTGTTACCAATAGTCACACCGAAAGAATCTCACTATTTGTTGCCTTTGGTCATATACTTTCACATATTTTACAATATTTGTATTTTTAGATTCGCATTCACCACAGTTACTTTCATCAAACTAAATCAACTTTTACTTATACCCTAAGTCAGCCAAACACAATTTGAATTTGGTCACCACAAAATATTCTTGTGGTGGAAAGGAATGAAACATGGACCATACATAACATCCTCACTCAAATCAGCATACTACATATTAACCATGATATCTGGAACCAAAGAAAAAAATATACACATTACAATGCAAACAATGTTTCGAGACACATTAACCAATTTCTAGATCGATTCAAACCCATAAGAGTGTATCTCACTATGTTGCAAAATGAAGGGGACTAGGGCAAGAAGGACCAAAGATAGATTTTCATAGCACAACATTTAGAACACACCAATCCAGATCACCAAAGCATCAAAACTAAACCTTAATCAATCAACCAAGATATGTTGACATCAATGACAACAATCAACAACATCACACTCCAACAATCTCCCCCTTTTTCATTAATGGCCAACATTCATCAACAACAAGCCAAACAACACAATGTCAGAATCAAAAGCATCAAGGACCTTCTTTTCTTCTCCCCCTTTGACATCCAAGACAAAAGGAAAAAACTCCCCCTGAAAAACTTACTCCACTATGAGGAAGCCACCAAGCATTGATCTAGATAAGTGTGAGCATATAAGTATCTTTGCTCAGCGGTTTTGTAAAAATATCTACAATTTACTCTTTTGTAGGTACATATTCAAGTCTTACCTCATTGTCCAAAAAATTATCTCTCAAGAAGTGATATCTAATGGATATGTGTTTCGTTCTAGAGTGTTACATATCAAATTCTTGGAAATGTTTATTGCATTGATATTATCAAGATTGGTTCATCAAATGACATGCCAATGTCTTTCAACTTTTGTTTCATCCACAGTACCTGAGTTCAACATGAGGATGTTGCAATTTATGCAGCTTCAATAGTAGATAAAGATACAAAATCGTGTTTCTTGCTTGACCAAGCAACCAATCCGGATCCAAGGAAATAAGCTCCACAACTTGTGCTCCACCTATTATCAACACACTTGGCCCAATCAACATCAATATAGGTTGTCAAAGTGAAATTTGAATACTTTGGATACCATAACCTGTTATCTTTTGTACCTTTCTAATATCTAAAGATCCTTTTTACTGCAACAACATGTGATTCCTTTGGTTCTTGTTGAAATCTAGTTTCTAAACAAACAACATACATAATGTCTGGTCTAGTAGCAATCAAATATAACAATCCTCCAATCATTGACCTATACATACTTACATCATCTTTAGGTGAATCATCTTCTTTTGTCAACTTGCATCAGGTAACAATAGGTGTGCAAACTAGTTTTGAGTTCTCCAATCCAAACTTATCCAATAATTCTTTGGTATACTTGGACTGAGAGATGAAAATTCCTTTGCTATTTTGATTTACTTGTAATCCAAGGAAGAAATTTAACTCACCTATCATAGACATTTTGAATTCCTTTTTCATTTCATCTATAAATTTTCTACACAAATCATCATTTCCTCTAAAGATCATGTCATCAACATAAAGCACAACAATCAACATTTGATCTAAATAAATTATATTATAAATTATTGTCACTAGATCCCTTTTGAAATCCTTGTCTAATCAAATACTTGCCTAATTTTTCATACCAGGCTCTAGGTGTTTGCTTCAATCTGTATAAAGCTTTCTTCAACTTGCAAATAGCATCCAAGTCATTTATGGACTTAAATCCCTATGGTTGCTCAATGTAGACTTCTTATTTTAGTTCTCCATTTAAGAATGTTGATTTTACATCCATTTGATAGACTTTGAAATCCTTAAAAGCCAAGAATATCAAGATCGCTTCCATCCGGGCAATAAGGGCATATGTCTCTTCAAAATCAATACTTTCGATCTGAGTGTAGTCTTTTCAAACTAATTGTGCCTTGTTTCTTATTAATTTTTTCCATTTTCATCTAGCTTGTTCTAGAATACACACTTTGTTCCAATTATATTTTGTCTGTCAGTTTGGGCATAAGTTCCCAAGTCTAATTTTTCTCTATTTGATCAAGCTCTTCTTTCATTGCCCTCACTCAATTTTGATCATTGCATGCTTCTTCCATAGTCTTTGACTCAGTTTCTGAGAGTAAACATAGTAATACTTGTTCTTGAGCAGCTTTTCTTCTTGTGATGATTCCTTTATTCTTATCTCCAATAATCTGATTTTTTGAGTGGTTTCTCTGTACATACCTTGGGGTTTTAGTTGTAGATGTCAAAGCCTCCTTTGTCTCTTCTTCTTTATTATCCTTCTTTCCTTTTTCATCTACGTCATATGATTCTTATTCAATATGCATGTCAGGATTTCCTTGAAAAACTTCATCCACTATCACATTTGCACTTTCAACTATCTTGTTTAGTCTCTTGTTTGAACACTGGTACACTTTGCTTCGTGCAGAGTAACCCAAAATTATGCTTTCATCAACTCTACTATCAAAATTTCTAAGATTGTCCTCATCTCTCTGGATGTAGCATTTACTTCCAAAAATTTTGAAGTACTTTATTGTGGGAGCCCTTCCATGCCATAGCTCATATGATGTCTTTCCATACCTCCTCTAGAATAGTACTTTGTTAAGATTGTAAACTACTTTGTGTGTCACTTCTTTCTAATAGACCTCTGTTAAACCTACTTCCTTGATCATTGTTCTAGTTGCTTCTTGAACTATCTGGTTCATTCTTTCCACTACACCATTTTTTTGTGGTGTTCTAGAGGTAGATAGCTATCTTTTAAAGTCATGTTTCTTACAGAACTTGTTGAATTCATCAGAAGTATTCTCTCCTCCTCTATCAGATCTTAAAAACTTGATTCTCCTGTCAAATTCATTCTCAACTCTTGCTTGAAAATCTTGAAGTTTTCTAAAGCCTCTGATTTTTCTCTTAAAAGTGTAACCCAAGTTAGTTTGGAATAATCATTTATTAAGAGCATGAAATATTTCTCACCTTGTAAGCTTCTTGTTTTGGTTGGGTCACATAGGTCGGTGTGTACTAGGTCCAACAATATGGTAGATGATTCTTCTTTTCCTCAAAATGTTCCCTTGGCCTGTTTTCCTTCTTGACATCCTTTGCAGATAATGTTGTCTGGTTTGGTCAATCTTGGCAAGTCTCTTATTGCTCATGTCGAGCTTATCCTTATCAAATTGTTGAATTTGATGTGATACATACTCCGGTGCCAGAGACAATCATCATTGCTCTGAGATAATAAGCATCTCTTTGTAGCTCCTTCCACTTGATACATATTCTCACTTGTTCTTTTTCTTACTGCAATAACAGTTCTGGAGCTCTTCCAGATCTCACAACCATCATCCTGAAATACAACATTATAGCCGTCCTCACACATCTGTCCAGCACAAAATTTTCTGATATAAACCCTTTACATAGTAAACATTGTCAGTGTTATGTTTTCCATCAAAATTAATAAAACCAATGCAAACAATCTGTCATTTTATCATCTCCAAATCTAATAGAACCTCCATCATATTTCTCAAGCTTCACAACCTTACTTTTATTACTAGTCATATGATTCGAGCATCCACTAGAAATTAACCATTCATCTCTATTTCTTTTGAAAAATAATGTGGCTTTAGTGTTATCATTAGATTCCAGACAAATATTAGAGATATCAAATCTAATTTCATCTTTTTCCACCAAAAACAAACAATCCTCTTGATCTGATTCATCATCTGAAATACTAGCATTTTCATTAACATAATAGGCCTTCTTATTGATTCTTTTAAAAAAAAATCTTGTTCCTTTTTCTAGATGCCTAGATGCTAGATGACCAATCTTTCCACATCTAAAGCATTTAAGAGGTAATATAACTTGTACTTGTCAACACCTTTCTTTAGTTTTCTTGTGAAGTTTGCTTCCAACTCATCTAAATTTTCACTATTCGGATCTTCTTCTATTTTTGTGGCTTTGAAGGTTGTTGCAAATGTATCCTTTTCTTTTCCAAATTTCCTCATCTCAAACACGAACAAGGTGCCAAATAGTTTCTCTTTGGTGAATTTATTTAGATGATAAACTTCCTCAATAGCTGAGATCTTTTCATTGTAGCTCTCCGGTAGGATCATCAGAATCTTCTCCATAACATCTTCATCTGTCAGAGTGCCTCCTTGATTTTTGACTTCATTTACTGCACTATCAACTCTTTGAAAGCAGTTTGTTGTATCTTCACCTTCTTCCATCCTCATTTTTTCATATATGTTCTTAGTTGTCAACTTCTTTGATAATTTGACTCTATCATTTCCTTCATAGATTTCTTTCAACTTTTTCCAAACTTCATAAGCAGTGCTCAATGAAATAACTTTTGTTAACTCATTCTTAGACAAAGCACCATAGATTGCATGCCTTTCTTTTTCATTTTCTTCATATGTTGAAATCTCATCTCCAATATTAGGACCATTTGTCAATACAACATATTTTATCTCAACATCTTCCCAAGTATTGTATCCTAGAGAAATTGGGAACCTCCCACCTACACTTTCTAGAAACTATAGTCATATCCATCAAACACAGGGATTGTCAGTTTGTGCACCATCGGATCTACCTCAAGCGGTTAAGCTCTTCTTAGAGGAACCAAAGCTCTGATACCAATTGTTGAATAGTCTGAATAACTAAGAGGGGGGTGAATGAGTTATCACAAAACACTTTTCCTTTCTTTAACTAATCTAGAGAAATCTTAAATCAATCAAATAATAATTAAAATAGATATGAACATGAAATAACTTAATAACACCATGCACAATGAACACCAAAAATTATGTGGAAAACCAAGATGGGAAAAACCATGGAGAATGATAATTCTCAATTATAAAACACCGGTTAAGGTGACACTAGTTAAGGTGATTTTTACAAGGGCTCACTACAAAAATGCTCACTATCGATGGGCTCATTACCTGGCTATTATAGCCAAAAGTAAATAAGTATCACTATTAGAAGAATGATGAAACAAAATCCACCATTGGAAATAATTGTCACCAACAGTCACACCGAAAGGATCTCAATGTCTACTACCTTTGGTCGTATACTTTTGCATACTTCACAATATTTGGATTTTCATATTCATATTCACCACACTTGCTTTCATCGAATAGAATCAGCTTTTACTTATACCACTACATGCCTCCATAATCTCCTAAGTTGGCCAAACACAAATTGAATTAGGTCACCAAAAAAATTTCTCATAGTGGAAAAGAATGAAATGTGGACCATACAAAACCTCCTCCCTCAAATCAACACACTACATATTAACCATGATATCTAGAACCAAAGAATAGAATATACACGTTACAATGAAAACAATGTTCCAGAACATGTTAACCAATTTCCAGATCGGTTTGGACCCATAAGAGTGTATCTCATTATGCTGCAAAATGAAGGGGACCAGGACAAGCATGACCAAAGATAGATCATCACAACACAACATCCACATCATGTCGATCTGGATCACCAAAACATCAAAACTGAAATTTAATCAATCAACCAAGATATGTTGACATCAATGACAACCATTAATGACAACAATCAACAAAATCACATTCCAACATTCTCAGCTCATTACTTCATTCCAACTCATCTCCAAACATTGCAACAAAAAGATAGCTCCATGTACTCACAACACTTCCTCAATATCTCAACTTCACATGCACAACCTTGCAACAACCTATTTTCCTCATTTTCATAATTTTCTCAATATCCTCGACATCTTCCACATGCAACAACTTCTTTAAAACATAGTTGACATCAATGACAACACCAATCAGTAGACTTCTTGTTGACATCAATGAAAACACCTTCATACTTGAAACAATCTCCCTCTTTTTCATTGATGGCAACACAAGATGTGAAAAACCATCAAAGACAACATAACAGCTCTCAACATACTTTATTTTATCCCCCTGAATGATTTGACAACATACATAACTTTTTTCCCCTGATACCTTGCACTTTTTCACATGATACTTTCTCCCCCTTTGTTATTAATGGAAAAGGACATTTTTTTTTGCATTATTCTCCCCCTTTGACACATACCCAAAATACCTACTTTGAATACTTCCCCTTAAGAGTACACCCAAATAAATAAGCAACAATGACAACACATGAAACTACCTACTCCTCGTGAGAAGTAGCCACCAACATCAATCCAAAAAAGAGATAGATCCATAGATCCACAAGAATGATGCATCTCCGTACGCATATAGTTCACAGAAGGAGGGGCAATAACCCCCAGCTTCTCTCGAAGATACTCAAAAGTATCCTTAGGAAGAGCCTTAATGAATATGTCAGCAATCTGATCCTTTGTAGGTACATATTCAAGTTTTACCTTATTTCCCATAACCTTCTCTCTTACAAAGTGATGCCTGATAGATATACGCTCTGTCCTTATAATACATCACTGGATTATTTGAAATGTTAATTGTACTTGTATTATCACAAAAGATAGATATGTGTTCATCATATACTACTATGATATCCTTCAATGTCTTTCTCATCCACAAAACTTGTGTACAACATGATGTTGGAGAAATATGCTCAACCTTTGTAGTGGATAAGGAAATCAAATCTTGTTTCTTACTCAACCATGACACTAATCTACATCCAAGAAATAATGCACCGCCACCTTTACTTTTTCTATTATTAATACAACCAACCCAATCTGCATATGTATAAGCATTTAATATGAAATTAGTATCCTTAGGATACCACAAGCCATAATTCAGAGTGCGTCTTAAGTATCTAAATATCCTCTTCATAGTTGCAACATGTGTTTCTTTAGGTTCTTCTTGAAATCTAGCCACAAGGAAAACTACATGCATGATATTCGATCTAGTAGCAATTAGATATAGCGGTCCACCAATCATAGATTTGTATTTGCTTTGATTAGCCTAAGGTGAATCATCATCTTTGCTCAATTTACAACCATTCACCATATGAGTGCATACCAGTTTGGATTCTTCCATTCCAAACTTCTTCAATATCTCTTTGACATACTTTGACTATAAAATGAAAATTCCTTTATCTATTTGATTGATTTGTAGCCCAAGGAATAAATTCATCTCCCCAAACATTGACATCTCAAATTATTTTTACATATATTCAAAAAACTTCTTACACATAGCTCCATTTCACCAAATATGATATCATCCACATATACAACTACTATCAAGATCTTGTCTTCCTCAATTTTGAAGTAAATATTACTATATGTGGTGCCTTTACTGAATCCTTGATGTATCAGATAATTTTCCAATCTTGCATACAAAGCTTTGGGAACTTGCTTCAATCCATATAATGCCTTCTTCAATCTATATACCATATCCAGTTGATCTGACAACTAAAATCCTTCTATTTGTTCCATGTAAACCTCTTCTTCCAACTCTCCATTTAGAAAATAAAACTTAACATCCATCTAATAGACCTTAAAGTCCTTATGTGTTGCAAATTCCAAAAACATTCAAATAGCTTCCATCCTAGCCACAGGATAAAATTTCTCCTCAAAGTTTATTCCTTCCAATTGTGAGTAACCCATACACACAATCCTTGCCTTGTTTGTTACAACTTCTCCATTCTCATTCAACTTATTTCTAAATACCCACTTAGTTCCAATTATGTTTTTTTTTTCTAGTCTAGGAACCAATTCCCAAGTTTGATTATTCTCAATCTGCATAAGTTCTTCTATTTCCTTCATCCAATGTTCATCTTTGCATGTTTCACTTACTATTTTAGGTTCAACTTTAGAAATTAAACATGTATTTGCCTCAACTTCAGCAACATTTCTTCTTGTCAATACACCTTTCCTTTTATGTCTGAAATGATTTGTTCTTTGGAATGATTCTTTTGCACATACTTAGGGGTTTTAGGGGTCTTCTCTAGAGATTTTTCCTCACCATTCTGCACTTATTTTTCATCATCCTTTTCTTCTTCCTCTCTACAATCAGGTTCATCTAACACAAATCCATCTACTACAATTGAATTATGCAAGTTTTCATCAACCTTAAAATTTTCACTTTCAACAATATTTCTTAGCCTTTGTTGTAACATTTGTAAGATTTTCTCTTAGTAGAATATCCAAGGAAGATACATTCATCAAACCTTGCATCAAAATTTCCTAAGTTTTCTTCTTCTCTTTTGATGTAGCATTTTCTTCCAAATACTCTAAATTACTTCATAGTATAAATCCTTCCATACCATAACTCATAGGGAGTCTTTGTGTTGTTAGCTTTTGATTAAACTCTATTAAGTATGTAAACAACAATATGAATTGCTTCTTTCCAGTAGAATTATGGTAGATTTGCCTCTTCATCATAGTCCTAGAAGCTTCTTGAACTATCTGATTTTCCCCCTCAACAACTCCATTTTGTTGAGGATTTCTAGAGGCAAATAAGTGCCTTTTTATTCCATGAACTTCACAAAACATGTTAAACTCATTGGAGGTGAATTCACCACCTCTATTAGACCTCAAAATTTTGATTTTTAGATCCATTTTATTATCCACCATAGCTTTAAATGCCTTGAATTTATCTAATGCATCAATTTTTTCTCTAAGAAAATTAACCCATGTCATTCAAGAGTAATCATCAATCAAAAGCATAAAATACCTATCACCTTGTAGAATTTTCACCCCTATAGGACCACAAATATTTTTATGTACTAATTCCAATAGTCTGGTAGCAGAGTATTCATTTCCTTTGAAACTACTTCTTGTTTGTTTTCCACATTGACAACTCTCATAGACAACATTGATAGGCTTTGTGATTCTTGATAGATCTCTCACTACATGAGTTAAACTAATTCTTTCCAAATTATCAAAATTCATGTGACACATCCTTCAATTCCATAACCAACTATCATTAATTTGAGACATAAAGCAATGTCCATCAACAAACTTAAGTTGATAAATGTTTCCATCAGTCCTTTTACCAGTAACAATCACAATTTTAGACCCTTTTTTGATCTCACATGTTTCGTCCTTAAACACAAGATTATATCCTTTGCTACACATTTTTCCAACACTCAAAAGGTTATGCCTTAAATCCTTAACATTGTAAAAATTATCAATATTATGCTTGCCATCAAAACTTATTGATCCTATTCCACAAATCTTAGCTCCTGAATCATCCCCAAATTTAACTAATCCTCCATCATATTTCTCAAGTTTAATAAACTTACTTTCTTCTTCGTTCATGTCATTAGAGCAGCCCTTGTCCACAACTCAGTAATTCTTATCCTCTTTAACATGAAAAGTGGAAACCAGAGTACCTTCAACCTTATCTTTCTTCTCCATAACACTTTCCTTCACATAAATTTCAAGGTTAGTAGAACTAGATTCTTCTTTTATATCCAAGAACAAGCACTCATTATCATCAAAATCCCCATAATCAAATTCATCATCAAAAATAACTGCATCCTCTCTAACATAGTAAGCTATTTTGATCATCTTTCCTTTATTATCCTTATTCTTATTGTTTACGTCTCGTTTCCAACATCTTGAAGCATACTGACCTATTTTGCCACATCTGAAAAATTTGAAAGGTAGTTTACCTTTGTACTTATCGGTGCCCTTTTTCATCCTTCTTACAAAGTTAGCTTCCATATCATCAAGATCATCTGAATCTGAATCTACAATCAGTTTCAATTTTATAGCCTTAAAAGCAGTTTCCATTTTTGTACCTTTTTTAAAACCAAGCTTTCTCATCTCAAAAGAAGTTAATGTACCAATCAATTGACCTCTAGAATAAGTATTAAAATTTTCAACTTCCTCAATAGAAGATACCTTTTCACTATGAAATATTCCAAACCAATTTTTTTTTTTATTTTTCAATTAACAGATTTCAAACAATGCACCCGTTAAGGTTAGAAGATAAACCAAAACGTGCAGAAAGCAACTCTAACCAGAATGTACACCAGGATCCCGATGTGGGCAAGGTGTGAGCATTGGTCAGAGGATCTGAATTAAACTGCTTATGCAAAAAGCAACTCTAACCAAGGATGGCGCCGATGATGGCGAGCATATGGTCAGAGGATCTTCTTCTCTAAATACAGAAAGGAACTCAACGTCAAGAATGTGCTTTCCAAACCAAGATGGAATGGGGGCTACCATATGAAGGAGATGCTAACTATGCTGAAAGTAAACTCAACACCAAGTATGTGCTACCCAATTCCAGAGTGGAAATGAGGTGACCATATGGCGGAGATATACAGAAATACAATGCAGCTTCAGAATGTAAAGTAAGATTAAGAGAAATGTTGACAGTACTACTGTTCAGCTTACAAAATATCAGAAGATGCCTGCAATAAACAAGATTAGAAGCTCTCCACTGCTGCAATAATAGATATGATCATTCCAAGGTTAATTATGACCTTCCAGATACAACTCTTCACCAAAATACAGATTACTCAAGACTGATATAACAAAATAGCAACGTAATATGCATAACCAGCAACCCTAGAATCCACTAAAATGCTCACAACTCACTCAATACTTGCCAGAATGACATGAGACCTGATGCAAACGAAAGCTATAATGATGGCAATGAGGACTAGACCAAGAAACAGCTAACAAATCGAAGTATTCTTTTTTCTAAACATTTGCCAGGCAGACCAGAATGGTGCGGCCAATAGAGAGAAGCGATTTTGCTTTTAAAAAATAAACACTTAATATTAAAATCTGAATCTTTGCAAGAAGGGTCGCCCCTATCAAGGAAACTCAATGAATCAATACCCAGAACGACTGTATTTTTATTTTCAGATTTATGAGTGAAACTACAGATTCAGCTTGACTTCAGCAACTTCAAAATGAGACTGAAATGCAAATCTAGAACTCCAAAAATGCAAGATACTCAACTGAAATGCAAGATAAACCTATTACAAACTATCTCTCAACTAGTTGCTATCTTTCAAGCAAGAAGAAGAGCCAAGCTAGGAGGCATTCATTCCTCGAAGCAATCCCAAAGCCATTCCGGCAGCATAACAATATTATAAAACATAAGATCCTCAAATGAGAACCCAAGGCTGTCTTTTATAAGCTTCTGTGGACCTTCCTGGAAACCCTAACTTCTTTTCCAAAGTCAAAACCCTAATCCCAAGAAATGGCGTCCTTTTCCAAGCATCTTTAATTTTGACTTCATTAAATTTCTCACTTAAATAAATGCGTCCTCCTTAAGGCTTAGTTTTGACTTGATAAATTCAATATAATTTTAATATAACCTCAATGATGGCGCCACCCTTCAAGTCCACCTTTTAAAATAACATTAAGTTATTTGACTAGGCCAAGGTGATAAAATAACATTTAAATTATAATGTTATTTTTAAGTGAAATGAGTTCAACTCTCCAAAACTGCATTCTGAAGCCCGAAACTGAATACGCCACTTGAGACAACTGAAGGGGAAAGTCAACTACCTGAGACCAACCTGTATACTGCCAAAAATAGAATTTACTAAAAATAGTAAATTCCAAAAAATGCTCTGAATGCCGAAATGAACATACTGCTGCGAAGCCCTCTGAAAACCCAGAAGGAATCCGCCATTGAATCCACCATCTCAGAGCCAAGACCTCCTCAAAAATAGGAAACCCTAATTTAACCTTCCAACTAGCCTTCGGGTTTCTAGAAAAAAGGCCAACGGTCATATGCACGATCAGGTTTGAGAAGGGGACATTACACACTATAAGCATCATGAAGAGTTCTAAGAACTTTCTTTACCACCCTAGGCTCTTTAACTTTTGCACCAAGACCTCTCATATTAATTACCCATTCATCAATCCTCTGTATGTAGGTTCTAATTGTTTCATCTTCAAACATTTGCATAGTCTCAAATTGTACCTTCATATTCTAAAAATTCTCTTATTTGACCTTTTCATCTCCTTCATAAATACTTTCAATCTTATCCCAATTCTCTTTAGCAGTCTTAAGAGTCATAACTTTAACCAATTCAAAATGTGAAAGACTATTCACAATGATAAATATTTCTTTAGCATTTACCTCATGTGCCTTGATCTCATTACTTATGCTCAGACCATTTTTTGGTGGAGTATAGGTATTATTATAAGCCTTTTCAATTTCATATCCTTGAAATTCAAGATATCCTTCCATCTTTGACTTCCAAAATGAATAATATATTCTATCAAGTCTAGGGTATTCAATTTGCTTCGCCATCCCAGTTCTACCTTAAGCAGTTAAGATCTTCACCAAGGAACCTTGCTCTGATACCAATTGTTGAATGAACAAGACAAGTGATAGGGGTTGAATCAGTTGTAGAAAATTAAAAAATCAATACCCTCAATAGTAACTAGATCTGCATGCATTCAAATTTTCAATAAACCCTTATTCTGTTAAAGTAGTTAATCATGAAATGTAGATAACAAAAATTGAAATAACAAGACCACACACAAGAGAACGCTAGATTTATATGGAAAACCCAATGAGGGAAAAACCATGGTGAGGATTAGCTCAAAATATAAGTAATAACAAAATCGATACAAGGGATCACTACCAGAATAGGACGCACTTTCCAAAAAGGCTCACTGCCATAGAATAAATACAAGAAGATAGAAGAGAAATGTTACATAGAGAATATTTCTCAATGCAACAAGGAATCCACCACAATTGCTTGCACACTTGTGTAGCCTGACATGAATGATTTCAAACACCTTCATCTTACTACCTTCAGGAATCCTAATACTAAAATTCACACTACTCTACTCAAATTCGCATCACACACATCACTCACATCTATCTTGCTTCTTTCTTACATATCACAACATCACTACTCTTATTTATATCAACCTTGAAAACCTTCTCAAATGTCGACAATTATCTGTTACCCTTACAAATTCAAATTAGGTTGGCACCTAAACATCCCCACAGTGGATAGGAACAAAGGCAACCCAAATAAATCCTTACTTAGGACCCAAATAGATCCCAACACACTTCAACATGCTTTCATAAGCCTTGCATGTAGTGTTAACACAAGGTCAGCCAATACCCATGCCAAACACCATAAACATTAAGTACACACTTCCTTAAATCAATCTGTAGATTGCAGACAACAAAATTAACTTGAACAAGATCTAGAATAATCTTTGAATCACTTGAGATTCATGAAACACTTCATCCAAACTTGCATCATACAAATAATTCAACCCACAACAACTGGTAAATCTTATCCACACACTATCATATGAAACTCACTCTGTACTATAACAAATCAAGTAAAACCTCGAATTCTAAAAGATACAAAAATTATAAGAAACTTCCCAAATTTGCACAACCTAAATCCAAATAGCGAAGAAACGCAGAGCAAATAAATTTCTCCCAAGCCATAGAAAACATCATTGAAAAACTAGTTTACACAGTGGTGAAAATATTTCGCACTATACAATGATCCAGAAACCCAAATTCTGAGTATAGAAACTTTTGAAAACCATGAACAACATAAAAAATCCACACAGGCATAGCCTCAACACAGAAGAAATGTGGAGCACATTTTGAACACTTGCACAACACGATTTTCTCTATTTATCAAATTTTCTAAAAAACACTTGGAAACCAAGTACTAGAAACATATTCTTAGCTCATTACTTCATTCCAACTCATCTCTAGACACTACAACAAAATATTGCGCCATGTACTCACAAAAATTCCTTAATATCTCAACTACACATGTACAACCTACAACAACCTGTTTTCCTCATTTTCACAATTTTATCAATATCCTCAACATCTTCAACATGCAACAACTTCCTTAACACATAGTTGACATCAATGAAAACACTAGTCAGTATACTTCTTGTTGGCATCAATGGAAAAACCTTCATACTTGCAACATATTTTTGCTTGTGTGATGTCACATTGTGACGGGACATCTTGGAAAGTGTGTGGTTTGTTTGGAAGTGACCAGTTGTCATTCCAGTTAGTGCAGAGTTTATATCTCTTGGTTTGGCATCCTTTGTTGAAGGTTTTCCATTTTTTGTTGGTTAAGTTATCATCTAGATGTGGATTGGAGGTTGATGATTTTCTCATCCAATTCTAGAGTCATGTTTCGAGAGAATACAATCATGGGTTGTAATCAATCATCATGTAGGTGTTGTCTCCCCTCTCTCTTGTATGTTCTTCCTAGTGGATTTATCCCATGTGTGGCTATTCTTCTATTGTTTCCACCTTGCTTATACAATGGTGAGGTCATATTCTTCTTGTTGTCCTTGTGTCATTTTGTTTTATACGACACTTGTGTGCACATCGTTGTGCAAGTGCAACATGTTGATGTTGTATCTTCGGTGTTGTGGTTGTTGTGTTTCAAAAAAAAAATCATCAAGTTTTTCCTTGTGCTTCTAGCAAGGCATTACACATATTTTGTCCTTGCCTTCTCAGATTCGCTATTTAATTATCTATAAATACCTTTTTCATCTTCTTGTATTCAAGTGGATAGGAAATGCCATTTAGTTACAAGAGTTCATCTTTTTATTATCTATCTTGATGACGTGGATCACATCCTTTGAGATTTATTATTCTATTATAATCAGAATTAAAATTTCATTACCACCATTTCCTTATTATCTTTCTTTTCTAAATTCTAGCCTTCCTATTTTCATTTCTTCCTTTTTTTTTTACTTATTTTCATATTTCTTCTTTCCACCCCTCTTCTTATTGTATAATATCTCTTTATTGAGCAATAGGTATCATATAATTCAAATATTTAATCATGTTATTGTTGGAGTAAAAAAATTCTCTAATTTTTTTAAAAAAATTTATGATAGTTTTGGGACAAAATCCCTCCTCTATTTGAAGAGGAAGCTCCTTTTATTAAAAATCCAAAAATCTAAATTTTATTTGTTTGCTTAATCAAAAAGTTGTCAAGGACCACATATTATATATTATATTAAAAAGAAAATTTATAGCAAGTTTTAAAAACTAAACAACCACCTTCGGCATCATAATAAAGGCTATACAAAACTACCATAGATAGAAGAAAACCAAAAAGGAATAAATGTCAATAATGTATTTATAAACTATTTATATGGGAAAGATTAGGGTTTTAATTTTTTAAATACTAAAGAAAGAAATAAAAGGAAATAGGGATGAGTGAGTTTATAGTCAAATAAATATATTTTTTGATTTATGTTACACTACCTATTTAACATATTATTTTGCTTATTTATATTATCCATCAATGCATACAAAAAGGGTGAAGAATGAGTTTTGTGTTAGACATCAAAATAATATAAAACTCAAACATAAAATAAACGCACAAAGTTGTATAATTCTATTCTTATTTCTCTAAAAGTGAGCTCACGTCTCAACTTCCTTTTCCTTTTAAGTTTTCTAAAAAAATTGTACAATATAATCCACATATATAACAAGAAAAAAACACTAACTTGAAGTTAAGAAAATATATAGAAAAAATATAAACAAATGATTTCATATGTTATAATTTATAGATTTTTTTCTAAAAACTAAATTTATAAAATATAGTATAACACAATAGAGTATTTTCATAATATTTTTTTTTAAATTCAAGCCACTTTATTCATGAATTTTGATGTGTCTTCTAAAGAAAATGGTTGATTTCTCTCTTTATTAGTTAATGTTTTAATATTTTATTTCTAGGTATGCCTAGTTCTTTTATTATACTTCAATTGTATTATTTCTTTATTCATTACTCCTTGATCGAGTCCATCAACATATTTCCAATATATCTAATAGGTTATTTGTGCATCCATTTTTCACCATGAATCATGTGATACTTGGAAAACTCTTTCTCAAAAATATTTTTTTAATATTTTTATGAACTATCAAAGATACATCGAGTCTTGATTCTCCAAGTTAATTTCCTAAAATGAACCATGCTTTCTTCCATTTCCAATTTTGGATAGTAATCATATGCTTTCTAATGAGTAGCACTCATGGTACTATAAGGTAACAAATTGTATGCCCTATAATTTTGACATTATAATTTAATCTCAATTTAGCATTTATCTCTCTCAATAAGCTTTTAGATCTATTTAGCCCTATCCTAGCCTTCATTCTACCCTTGGTGTCCATCTTTTCTTGGTTTTTTATATACTTGTATCTTTTTTATGTAAGTCAATATGTTTTATGTGTTAACCTAGTGTTCTACTCTCATTTTGTGTCATTTTTTTCTCTACTATGCCTAGATGATATCATGGCATCCAAATATCTATAGGTGTGAACCCCTAAACCTGCAAATGCACAAGAACAACAAACAAGGTTAAATTGTTAGATCATATGCAAACAAGCATGAGGGATTCCCCATCAAATCCATTTGCTAAAACTCAAAATAGGAAAAATGAAGAAATAAACAAGAAAGCAATGAAATCCTAATTAAGCATGCAAACTCTTGATCCCATGGGGGGGTTGGTGCTAATTGATGTGTCGAAATCAGCCCTTTCCCAACTCCTTTGTAAGCTTTGATGATTTGATCCACTTTGTTGATGAAGAACAAGATGAGTTTTTGAGAAAACCTGCAATAACCTAGCTAAGATCTTGCATTGAGGATGAAGTTGAGTAGAGTAAGTTTACTCAAGTTGTCGATGAAAGAATGAGAGGAAGAGTCTCTCATTTATAGATTTAAAATTGGAAGAATGAGTGAAAATAAACAATGTGGGATCATTCAACATCCAATGGCCAAGTGCCACTTGTCAAGATGTGAATGGTTGAGGAATGAGCACATTTTGGTCAATGTGCCAAAGAGGGGGAGATTTGAAATTCAAATTTGAAAGTTGGGGGGTGAGAAGAGTGGAGTTAATGTCACTTGGCTCAATGCACAAGGACATGTAAGAGGAGTGAATGTCTTGTTGGAAGTACCCATCCACTTGCATTTTTTGAATTCAAACTTGAGGGAATATTCCCTTTTAATGCAATGTGAGGGAAAATAGAGAATTAAATAAATCAAAGTAATTGATTTATTGTGTAAGTTGCATTCTCTAGAAGATTTTAGTGATAGGGATTAACTTAATCCATATTTTGATTAATTTAATGAAGGATTAGATGATTTGACAATTTTGACTTAAATTGATGAATTGATTCAAATCAGAATTGAGAGGAAATGATTAATCAAATAAATGTTTTGATTTATTTGACTAAAGGGGATAATGATAGATTAAATCAAATAAGGTTTAATTTATTTTATTTAATGAGAATACTTTAGAGATTTTAATTAAATAAAATGTATTATTTAATTAAACAGAGATATAAGGTTGATTAAATTAAATTGATTAATTCAACCAACAGAGGAGAAAGACTTAATCAAATAAACAATGATTTATTAATTTAAGAGACAAAATATGATGAAATTTTAAGAGTATGATTTAGGAAGAAATGTTGTTATTAGTCAAGATCAAGTGTGCCGAACCAAATTGTACATTTTCTATGTCTACAATAGGATATGCTAACATCATTTAACATTACGATTATTTAGCAATTGTTCCTTACCAAATCTACCTTCCCATCCCTAAACATGTGGATATATTTTTTTTGGATAAAAGGTGCAGGCTCACATAATTTTATTAATACAAACATTTAAAAACATTAAACATTTATCTTGCTAGTAGAAAACCTCATAATTGTCATAGTTATAATATAACTACACTACAAAAAGATGACATAAATTTTATACTACAAAAATTTGACAATAGATGGACATTTGATTGATTTTGGTTGCTGACAGAGGTTGAAAATACTATCCAAAAAGAAGAATATAATTATTTTTGGATCTAGTGGGTGATCTCAATGGCTAGTTGTAGCATCATAAATTGTGTTCCCTAAGGGTGAAAATACAATTTCATTCTTCATTTTGGGCTTGCTTTGGTGTCCTTTCCCTTAAAGCATTTTAGGACCATTCCCTAGCTTGGAATTTACCTTTCAACTCAGGAGAACATGTCAATACTATCCTAAAAGTGTCTTCTCAATCATATCTCATTATTTTTAACCCAACAAATGCTCATTTTCTGGATATATTGAATAAAGAAAACCCTAAATTCAAGGATCACATTTAAAATTGTGCAAAATAGTTGGTCAAAGGCAAATTTTCCCTAGACCGGGTGTTTTGTCCGATAATTTTGATCTTTAATCTATGTCTATCTTTAATTTATGTGACATGAATTCAATTTCAAGATTTTTGGGTAAATTTATTCCTATGTTCCACTATATAAACATGAGTTATTATTTCAAAAAGAAATCAATCATAAAAATAACAAAGTTGTTCCAAAATTCATATCCTATTCTACATAATTACAAGCAATTTTCAAGTTTAATCAAGTTTTCACAATGATTGGAGTTTGATGCCAATAGAAGGACAAGTTGGAATATAGGGATTAGAGATATCTTTGGCTTCTTTCAAGCACCTAATGACTTTTTTTCAATGTGTTCTCATCTTCAGACTTCAATCTCCTTGTCCTAAGTAAGGTATTTGTTTATTTTAATTTTTTCCTTGAGTATTTGGCCTTCTCTTAGGTTGATCTTGATTGTGTCATTTAGGAATTCTCCTCTAATGCACTTGTGTAGGGTTTTATCATTTAGTTTGCATATTTTAGATAATTATAGCCTTAGACACACTTGAGGTTCAAAGAACACACTTTATCTATCAACAAATCAGTTATTCCTAGAGGTAGAAATGCCAAAAAAAGGGTTTGACTGAGGAAAAACCCTATATAGCTACCCCTTTCCCTCTTTTTGATGTGATTTTGTAAAGTTCATATCTAAAAATGACAAGTTACAAAACTAGAAAAGGGAATGCAAAACTATGAGTTGCAGCTCAATGTTTTGCAGATCTAGAATCTCACTTTCCAATAAGGGAAAATTTTCCCTTGACCCTCCAATTCATGCTCAAATTTTGGTCACAACTACACAAACATCTTCCCTTCTCAAATTCATCGTCATTTCATCAATTTTTAGTTTCATTTATGTGAATAATTTAGTGTTTAAATACATTAGGCTATATAGAAAATAGGTTTATAAATTCACATTAATTCTATCGATCTTCTTGGCAACAAAACAATTGATCCCAAAGTTGATTGGCTCTCCATCTAGGTTGTTATCCAATCTTGACACTCTTTTGGTTTGAGTTCTAATGTTAAAGAAATAAAGGATTGATAAGGTTAATCTACTAGTTAGATCAGGGATCTTTTCTCCCCCTCTACACTAGTTCACATTTGCATGTATATTCTTCTTCCCCATCAACTATTTTTTTAAATATATCTCTCTACCTTTTGCATCAGCATTGCTTTTGAAGTGACTATAGAAATCTATACCATTTTCTCTAGCATTCTTGAGCACTTGAAAAAAACTTGTAATTTTAGCATTGCCTTCCATGAACTCTTACAATTGTTCAATACATACATTGTGATTACAACAATTATTATCTACGCTCTTGGTGTTTTAGGTCTTTATTCAAGATATTTTGTAACAAGAGCTCACTAGTTGTACCTCGAATTCTTATAAAATTTTCACAACTTATAAAGTGATTAATTATATTTGTGACATTTAATATTCGATAGTCTCAACTGAATTATAAGAATTAACCATATCCAATCCAAACTAACTTATACAATACTTGGCAACAAATGAAGAGCCAATCCAAGCTCTTTGTCCATTGGGCTCACTCATCCATATAGGATGATCATAAATCATTGTCATTTTGGACCAATTCTCTATCCAATATGGGATAGGCAAGGACATGCAACATTAAAAATAAATCTCTAGCCAAAGGATTTGACTCATCAATACCAACCAAGTTTTGAATCACTTATAAAAAAATCACAACACACCTAAGATAGTGTATTGAGGGTTTTTGCAAGTCCTAAAAATATCGTGTACCCTTCGTTGGGTTTTAGAAAATTGGTCAAGTACAAGACCAATCCACTCTATGGATTCGTTTGAGTATTAGTGACTATCATATTTTTATTCTTATACCAATTAGATTAAGATTTTTATCTTTAGAAAATAGGTCACAAAACCTCACAATGTCTTCTATTTTTAAGTATTGGAAACATCCTTCATTTTCTAGACTACCTACATAACCTATATCCACGAGATCAAGATATTAGAACTAGTTGTATGACACTTGTAGTTTTGTTTAAAACTATGTTTATGCAACTATTCAAGTGGGTACACAATCCTTTATAGGGTCTAATTTCTCCAAAATTTCTTCATTAGTTACCACCCATTCAAGTGAAATACGGATGGAAACCTAAAGAAACATCTTTATGCAAACACCTAATGGAGTATTGGACATGAAGTTTCACTTGGAAATATTTTCTTGTTTACCTAGAACACAAGTTCAATTATCCTTATTTCAAAAGATTATTGGTTTTGTGTATGTAGTGTCTAGTGCCCAATACCTAAGGATTTTATATCAATACATATTAAAACCAATCAATTCCATAATAATTTTACTATCATGTCAAACTAGTATAATAACTATAACACATATATAATCAAATAAACTAACTATTTTACTCAAATAACTATGTTGTGATAATAATAAATAAAAAAACTTACCATTTCTTAAGAGTGGTTTGCAAGAATCCATACTCATCAATAATTCACGTCATTTTTAGATTAGTAACTCCTTCTTTCACTATTCTCTAAACTTATATTTCATATCACGTTTCTACTAACAACTAACTATTAATAATTTAATATTTTAATATCTAGAATATTTAAATCGATATCTTGTCAAATATTGAACCAATGGATTATACACCATTTTTTAATCACCAAGTCCTTGATTAGACAAGGTGAAAGAATATGACAATTGCATTATCTTGGTTATTGTTTGAAATCCAACTCAAAAACTCATAATTGAATATACATTGCTAAGTAAGAAATTTCAATTGATAGTCATGAATATCCAATAGTTAACTAAGAAATGCTAATTCAACTATCAAATGATAACTAAAGCATGTAATACTGATGATCATCAAATCAACAACCAATCAATACTAACAACTTGTTAACTTTTTCATGTATTACTAGTCAATAACTATGAATTCTATCAAAATAAAAATAACTCGCTAACCAAAGGCTATCCAACAAAATGGCTTAGTGAACATTGATAAACAAGGCTATTGATATCAAGTTATCCAATATTATCTAGAATGATAACAACTCGATCGCTATTAAAATAGTAATCTATATTGCCAAGTGATAATAACCTAACCAAGAATGGTAACAAAGTAAGACTCCATATTAAATTTTGTCATCAACATGGATCACAATCAAGTATTTTACAAGACATTTCTAAATTATTAATATAAAAAAATACTATTATACTTTGTTCTTCCTTATACAAGATATAATAAAGAAGTTGCACATTTGAAATTTTTAGGCCATCCACAAGAAATGAAATTTCCATCTTAAGGAATATCAATCAAATCATCTTAATAGCCATAATAAAAATGATTTCAAAGTTTAACCAAATGATTTTACATTATTGACAAGATAAAAGATAAAAGATGAAAAGAAACCAAAAGAAATCTAATTTGTAAACTTTCCTATATATTTTACATTAAATTCTAAACCTTTAAATTTCATAAATTTAGCATCAGTGTTTGTATATACAATCCCACTAGCTCTTACAAAGTACCAAAATAATATTAATCCTAAATCAAATAAATATACATCTTTTACTTCTTTCTTCTAGAGATGGTCTAGATTGCTTATGAAATCAATTTTGTTTACTAGACATTCAATCTACATGTTTAATTGAAGGTCTAATCCAATTGGCTAGACCTATTTCTCTCCTAAACTTTGCCACAAGTTCAAACCCAAAGGAGACATTGGTGGGCCTGCTTGCAGGCTGTAGCGTCCACCCACAGGGGATTAGTCCTGACCGTTGGATCGCGGGGATACCCCTGTACATTAAAAAAAAAGTTAATAAATCGACATCTATTTTACTTCAAAATATTATCTGCCCTAAATATCAATGTAAAATGACCATGACATTTTGAAAATATTGTTTTGTGCATTGAGTTTAACTCAGCCAGTTGCCTCTAACTAAACCATTAATAATGCCACTTGAGCAAGAACATAGCTGAGAGCAGAGTTTAATAACACTGTTGTAAGAAAAATAAGTTCTCTGACTGCATCTGCAACATTATACCTCCAAATCAATTTTATTTGGGAAAAGGAGCTAAGTTGTTGACAGCTAAAGATAGGCGTCTTAAACTAATATTAGCAAGGCCAATTTGGTTCACTGGAAACATTGATACATCCTGCTGGTTATATTTCATACCAACAGAATATGAGAAATATTCAAGAATACAAAGATATTTTACAAAAAAATTAAAGGAAGTCAAGGAAGTCAAGGAAGCCAACAGAAGTAATTGACAGTTCTGAAATTAGATTTATTGATATTTTGTTAGCATACTTATACTTTCTTTTAGAATAAGAGTTAAATTGAGAGTTTAATTTATTGATCTGAAGTTTAGTTTTTTATATAGTGAATTTTTTTATAATCTTTCTAAGGATATACAATAGACCATCATCCATACCACAGGCATATCATAAATTGAACCCATTATTTAAATTATCTAAAATATAAAATGTGATCATCTATGCAAATACTTATAGCTATAAATGCTTGGGTAAACACATATACATCATGTGGAGTCACAGACAAAGCACGTGAACTATTTGACAAAATGCCTCGAAGAGGTGTGACCATAATGAATGCAAAGATTGCAGAGTATGCATAAAAAGTATTTAATGGAGAGTCTTTAAGGAATTAAGCCAATGCGACTGCAGTTGCAAAACCAAATTCCTCAACCGATATCATCTTCTTCCTACCTGAGCAAAGAGACTTCAGAGATGATGATAAGGCAGGTGAATTGTATGACAAAATGTCTCGAGGAATTATCTAGAAAACAATTGATTACAGGATTTGCACGAAATAGATCTTGGTAGACATGCATGCAAATTGTAAAGGTATAGACAAGGCAGTTGAATTGTATTGTAAAATGTGTCAAGGAATTACTTAGAATGCAATTGATCACAGGATTTGCGAAATAGATCTTGGTAGACATGCATACAAATTGCAAAGGTATAGACAAGGCAGGCAAATTGTATGACAAAATGTCTAAAGGAAGGTGATAGATCCCTCGATCTGTAATGAAGAATATACACAAAATGGATTTTTTTGAAAAGGGTTTAGAAATTTTCAAAGTAATTGTGATGGGCAGTTGTAACTAATTCCCACAACCTTTACTAACATTCTGCCTGCCTGCGCCAAAATGAAGTCTTCGGAACATAATATGGACATCCCTCAAAGCATAAAGGATAGATGAATTTTGTCAAACCTGGTAGGCAAGCCACGCAAACTGTTCTATAATTTTTTCGAACTCAACATACTCAATTCTTTTACAGAAAAAGTATATTTGTACCCATGGTAAACAAAAAAATTATTTACAGGAATCAGTGAAACAAAACTTGGAGTTTATCGATCCAACGTGATAAGGTTCATTGCTCAAGGAAAATAAGATATTAGTGAATTAAAAAGCATTGAATAAATCATAAAAAATTAAAAAAAAATTCTTCCGGTGAGAGAATTCATAATTGATGTTTCAATAGCTGTGATGGTAGTTGTTTACGTAATGATCAATAGTTATGACATGACTATTCATAATTAAACAAAATGTATTCTTTTGATCTAAAAAACAACCAATCATGTGATGTCACATCAGCGTTCAACTATCCATGATGTGAATGAACAAGTATTGGTCAACTGACAAAAAACATGTTGATGAGGCATCATATTTGATGATGTGGCTCTGAAACGAAAGCTGTAAGCATGAGACTTGCCAAGTAAGCTGCTGTAAAAAATTGAAAGTGATTTGAAATTTCCATGGACGATAATTAGAAGCACGAAGTTAAGGTGCTCAACTATTGAGTCCTCTCCCCTAATATATTTGAAAAATGAATATTTAAAAAATATATTGAAAAAATATGTTCACTTACTGCATCAAATTTCATGTTTGTTTCAGTGGAGTCCATTGTTAAATTTGCAAACTTTCCTTGTAAAGAGTCCTGAACTAACAGATCATAAATAACTAAAAGTACATTGTCAGAAAATGTAGGTCATGTGACATAGACATCACAAATTTAAACTTTTACAATTGTGCTTAAATCCAATGGTTCCCAATTTTTAATGTTGGATTTAACTGTCTCTCATTTATTATTATGCGGAGTAACATTACAATGACAGCACGCCCTATAGCACTCAGCACAATCGGTGAAAGAAAAACAAATCAAATTAGGAAATATTTTAAATAACTAAAAATTACAAACAGTATAATATAGAAATGTTTTATTTAATTTTAAATAAAAAATAAATGTTATTAAGAAGCAAGTTCAAATTAGAAAATGTTTTAAACAATTGAAAATTTCAAACAATTTGAATTAGAATCTTTTTATTTAAATTTGAAGCAAGTTTCCATATTTTGTTTAATGCAATGCTAGATCACTGAATTGAAAACAATAATATTGAAAGTTGCCTCTCAAAACTACACCTCTTAAATGCAACTTTCTATAAAAAGAAAATCAAATTGTGCTCCAGTTTTTATTAAGAATGAGAGCGTATTTAATATTTATCCAAGCATACCATTTTATAGTTTTTTAACTGTTTATCATTTGCATTCTTGCAGATGGTTTAAGTTTTGTTTTAATTTATTCATTGCTGTAGTTTTCCAGCCAACTATGCATCTAGCTTTAATTTAATTTTTAAGTTTTTAAGTTTTGTTTAAATTTTTTCATCGCTGCAACTATTCTTAATTTATGCATCTAGCTTTTCTTCTTTGCAGGCGAATCTGAAGCAACAACAGCACAACAGCTAAAATGGCAGCAAAGGGGAATAATTTTGAGACTAGACAAGTTTAAAAAATTAATTTAAATTTTGTTGTTTTTTTCTTTTTCCAAGTAAGAATATTAGTGCATGCGATGGAAGGGGATACTATAGTTTTTATCAGGCAATTGGAGATCAAATTACATAGAAGAAATTGTACAGTATTCTTTGCGAGAACAGCCAACAATGAATTAAATTAAGTTTCATAATTTTTTTTCACTTTGTGGATTGTAAAAAGTCTTTCCTCTTCTAAAGCCTTATTGCCGACTACCAGGCAGTTAGAATGTGGAGATCAAATTTACATAAAATAAATTGTACAATATTCTTTTTTTTGGAAGAACAAGCAATAATGAATTAAATAAATCTTTTAAGCTTTTAAAGTTATAAAAGTTTATTGTACAATATTGTTTCTTTTTAAGTTATCAATAAATTGTACACTTTCTTTTAATGGTTTCAATAAATTATACAGTATTCTT
Organism: Sequoiadendron giganteum; assembly: GCA_007115665.2. Classification (NCBI taxonomy): domain Eukaryota; kingdom Viridiplantae; phylum Streptophyta; class Pinopsida; order Cupressales; family Cupressaceae; genus Sequoiadendron; species Sequoiadendron giganteum. The sequence continues at coordinate 808,486,330 of CM021101.1, read as the reverse complement.
TCTTTCAATATAATACAACTAGCTTATATATCTTATATATAATCTATATAATATACGCGGAGAGACATCATTTTCAGGACATATTTTTAAGATTCAAAAAAGCAAAAATGTAGAAAAAATACACCTCGAAAATGATATCTCTCGGCGTATATTACATAGATTATATATAAGGTATATAAGCTCGTTTCAGCGGCAATGCTACAGACAACAAACACATGTCAATATTAATTGAGATATATTATGTATTATGATTATATTATCTATTTATGTTATATTATTATTTATTTATATTATATTATATTATAATATAATATTTAATATATTAAAATTATATTATTATTAGATTAATAGTAATGCTATATTATTAATATATTATATGATAATATTATATTACATTATATGAATTATAATGATATATTTGATATATTAAGATTATATATAATCTATAGATTAATAGTAACTATATTAGATTATTAATATTATTGGTATTTTATTAATAATATTACTATATTAGATTAATAATAATAATATTAAATCGTTAATTATACTATAAATGAACACTGCTTGAACAATTTGTGAGCTTTCAAAAGGAATAATTTTAAAATGGCCCTCCCGCTCTCTGCTAGAACAACTATCCCACTCTCTGTTGAAAGCTTCTTGCTTTCTGCGGATGGTGGGTCATTGGATTTTGGTGCGTCGTCGGCTTCTGGTGTGCTATCGGCTTCTGCTAAGTCAATTTTTGCCACTGCTAGGTCATGTGTTGTTGGCTTGTGGGTGTCTATAGATGGTTCACTGCTTGTTGTTGGGCCACCGTAATTGTCTTCAAATGTGCCTCTTGATGGTTCACGACCTGTGCTTGATGGGTCTATTGTGGTTGTTGTGACTCCTAGTTTACCTACAACTCTTGTTGCTTTGACTTCCTCTTGCACCATTCTTTTAGAGGATGATCTTTCTTGGATGGTTGTGCAAAGAAGGAAGATAGGTCTCGCTAAGCATAATCACTCCTCAGTCCCTTGCTAAGTTTTTTTGTGGTGGTCGGAAAGTTGCACATATTGTTTAGCTTTGCTTTTCCCACTGTTGCTTGATGGTGTTTAGTTGTTGTTCTTCTTTGTTTATCTTTGGAGTAGTTGTTTGTATCTTTTATGATTTTTAGGTGTTTGGATGTTGTTGACTGTCTAGTGTTGTATCTTTTAAGTAGCATTTTGTACCTAATGTTGTAAAGGGTTTCAGGTGTTTATCCCTTATAATCAAAACATTTCTTTCAAATTCTTCATTCTCTAAAGAATTGATTCTTGTATTTTTTTTGACATAAGCATCCAATCATCGATTGTGGGATCTACATCCTTAATGCTTGTTAGAATTTGATGAAATCTTTGTTTTTCTTCATTATGTCCATCTTGTCAAAAAACATGAATGAATGTAACGACCATTTTGAATTCTTCGCATAGTATCTTTGCTCGCCTTTTTCTTTCATATGGAGCCATTTTATTTTTTGGAGGTAATTGTGCCAAGTCTCCAACTAAAATCATAGATATGTTTGAATATAAAATATTTATTTAAATTGATAAGTATGAATTTGTATAGAAAGAACTACAATAGAATTGAATAAAAATATTGTAATGTAAAGTTATCAAAGTTAGCAATTTCAATCCAAAACTCACCTCCAAAACTTTGGCTATTGTTTTCTAGGAATGTTTGCCAAAGCGTAGAGTCTATGTTTTCAAGCAACCTCTCTCCAAGGAAACTTATTTCATCTATCAATATGTATCTAACATGTGATATTTCTTCTTGGAAAGTTGTAATTCTTGTCCCTTCTAGTTCAATGAAATCTCTTATTGGAATTCTTATATTTGACTGAATGGTTGAAGCACCAATGTTGAATGTTGCAACTCCAATAGGCATGAGTATAAGTAGAGGAGATTGTTTGGGAGAAGAAATTTTTTCTAGTGCTAGGTTATGTGTTAGGTTATATAAAGTTGGGTTATATAGGGTTAGGTTATATAGTGGGTTAGGCTATATATTGTAAAACCCTAAAAAATTACACTATAGATAACCCTAACTTGACTATTAACCATAATCATAACCCTAACCGTCAACCATAATTGTAACCTTAAACTTACCCTAACTCTAACCATAATCCTTACCTTAATTCTAACCAAATCCTTAACTGTAATCCTATATCATAATCCTAATCTCATATCTAATCCCAACCATAACTAAAACTCTAAATCCAACCCTAAATCCTAAACCATAAACCCTAATCCTAACACTAACACTAACTCTAACCCTAACCTTAACCCGAACACTAAACCCTAACCCTAACTAAATACCTAATCATAACACTAAACTGTAACCTAACCCAACTCTAATCTCAACAATTTAATTAAGATAAAAGTACCAACCTAACCCTAACCCTATATATCTATTTGTACCATAACCCTTCATAATTGAACCCTAATAATAACCCTCACCTGAACCTAACACTAATTGTACCATAACCCTTTGTAAATTTTGAACATTAATTTTATTGTAACCATAATTAAAACATAGCCTTAACCCTAACCCTAATCCTAACTATAATAACCCTAACCCTAACCCTAACCCTAAGCCTATCCCTAACCCTAACCCAAACCTTAACTTTAACCTTGATCCTAACCATAACTCTAACCATAATGCTAACCCTAACTATTACCTAACCTTAATATGACCATAACCCTAATTGAACCCTAATACTAATAATTATACCATAACCCTTTGTAATTGTTTAACCCTAATTTTATTGTACAACCATAATTGAAATTTAACATTAACCCTAACCCCAATCCTTACTATAAGCCTAACCCTAGCCCTAACCCTGACCATAACCTTAACTCTAATTTATGTTATATTATATATTTTTATTAAACCCTAATCCTAACATTATTTTTCCTAACCCTAACCCTAACTCTAAACCTAACCCTAACCCAAACACTAAATCCTAACCCTAATTAAATACCCAATCATAACCCTAAATTGTAACCCAACCCAACTCTAATCCCAATCATAATTGTACCTCTAAACCTAACCCTAAACCCAAGTTTAATTTGATTATATCATATATTATATTAATATCTACATTTTATCATATATAATATTAATTATATTACTATATATTCTGATATATAGTATATTCTACATTTTTATTTATTCTAATTTTTAAGTTTTCTTAATTTTAAGATTTTTTTGGTTAATATCTACATTATATAATATATAATATTAATAATATTACTATATAATATATTATATTATCTATATTATATATTTTAATATACAATATATTATGTTATCTATATTAATATATAATATGTATAATATAATAATATATTATATTTCTATATTATCTATTTTAATATATAATATGAATTATATTATTATCTAATATAATATATTATATTTTTTTTATTTTTAGAAAAAGAATTTTAAAGATATATATTTTTTAGATTTCTTAATTATTATAATATATAATATGTATTATATTATATTATATTATATTTTTTTCTGATTTTTAGATTAAAAAAATATTTTTTAAGATTTCTAAATTTTCGAATATGTATTATATTCATTATATTACATCTTTTCTTTAAATTTTTAGAAAAGAATTTTGAGGAAATATTTTGTTTTTTAAGTTTCCTAAATTTTCGAATATGTATTATGTTATATTATATATTTTTATTTTTATTTTTAGAAAAGAATTTTGAATAAATATTCTATTTTTTAAGATTCCTAAATTTTCAATTTTTTTTATTTTTTTTGTGACGAATGTGCTGACCTCCTATAGGAGCCAGTGTTGTCATTGTAGGGTTATTTGAATTATTTGAATAAATATTTTATTTTTAAGATTCTTTAATTTTCAGATTTTTTGTTTTTTTTGTGACGGATGTGCTGACCTCCTATAGGAACTCATGCTGCCATTGTAGGGTTACGCCTCTCAGCGTAATAATGTTTTAAAGTATTCTTTCTTTTAATGTTTCCAATAAATGGTTTACAGTATTCTTTCTTGTGTGAAAGAAGCAAAAACTTTCATTTTGCAGCTAAAAATATGGAAACTTCATTGTTAATATATTTAAGTTAAGTTAGAAACATCCACTAAATCAAATAAATTAGTTCTTTAATTTTTTATCTATTTTTAATTTGGAAACTTTCCTTTTGCAATTATTTTTTTTGGAAACTTCCTTGTTAATATATTTAAATTAATTTAAAAACATCCATCAAACCAAGTAAATTAATTCTTTATTTTTTATCTATTTAGAGACATTCATGAAACCAAGTAAATTAATTTTTTATTTTTTAAATTGGAAACTTTCCTTTTATAGGTAAAAAATTTGGAATCTTCCTTGTTAATATTTTTAAATTAATTTAGAAACATCCAATAAATAGAGAAAATTTAAATTATTGACTAACAAGGAAGATTTCAATGCACAAAGAAGTTTCTAAACTTTTTCAGCTACAAAAGGAAAGTTTCCATATTTACATAATAAATAATTAGAAATGTTTTATTTAATTTTAAATCAAATTTTCATATTCATTAAAAGAAAGTTCAAATTAGAAAATGTTTTAAACAACTATTACAGTTGGAATTGGGAATTTTTTATTTAATTATAAATCAAATTTTCATATTCATTAAAGGCAAGTTCAAATTATAAAATATTTTAAATATTTATAAATTATAAAATATTTTAAATATTTATAAATTATAAAATATTTTAAATATTTATAAATAAGAATACTTTGAATTGGAAATGTTTAATTTTATTTTAAATATAATTTAAATATTCATTAAAGGCAAGTTCAAATTAGGAAATATTTTAAATAACTGTAAATTTAAAAAGTTTGAATTAGAAATGTTTTATTCAAATTACAAATGTTTTATTTAAATTTGAAGCAAGTTTATATATTCGTTATATTAAATTAAAGAATTACAAATTAGAGAATAGTTTATTTTAAACTTCAAACTATTGGAATTAGAAATGTTTTATTTAATTTTAAATCAAATTTTCATATTCATTAAAGTCAAGTTCAATTTAGAAAGTACTTTAAACAATTGTAAATGTCAAAAGTTCAAATTATAAATGTTTATTCAAATTAGAAATATTTTATTTAAATTTGAATCAAGTTTATATATTGGTTATATTAACTTAAAAAATTAAAAATTAGAGAATAATTTATTATAAACTTCAAACAATTGGAATTAGAATTTTTTTATTGAATTTTAAATCAAATTTCCATATTCATTAAAGTCAAGTTCAATTTAGAAAATACTCTAAAAAACTGTAAATGTCAAAAGTTTGAATTAGAAATGTTTATTCAAATTAGAAATATTTCATTTAAATTTGAAGCAAGTTTAATATTGGTTTTATTAAATTAAAAAATTACAAATTAGAGAATAATTTATTTTAAACTTCAAACAGTTGGAATTAGAAATGTTTTATTTAATTTTAAATCAAATTTCCATATTCATTAAAGTCAAGTTCAAATTAGAAAATACTTTAAACAACTATAAATTTCAAAAGTTTGAATTAGAAATGTTTTTTTCAAATTAGAAATATTTTATTTAAATTTGAAGCAAGTTTATATATTGGTTATATTAATATTATAGATTAATATTTAAGAGATTATTATAATGAACTATAATACAAAATTTTAGAATATTATTATGAATAGAATGATAATATTAATAATAATAATTTTTAATATTATTTTAATAATATAATATAATAAATTACATATTGAATATGTAAAATAATTTATTAATTCATTATATTTACAGATAATATTATATTATACAAAAATAATATTGGTAATATTAATTATTAAAATAATATTAACAATGTAATATTACATTATATGTGGAAAAGGAGAAAAGGACGGAAACTTGTCTGTAGGTAATTAGACAATTAAATCTTAATGCTTTAAATAAGTATTAACATTTTTTTGGTTTTAGTGAAATATTAAATTTATAAAGAATTGTGTTTTACTTGAATTGAAGGTATAATGCTCCATGGCCGTTAAATCTAGATGGATCAAAAATATATGAAGATATACAAAATGGTGAAAAATGATTTGCACCATTAAGAAATGATGATAGGTTGAACATGCACAATAGTTACATCCTCCAATTATGGGGAGAAAATATAGACTAGCAACCTGTTCTATCCAAACATGCAGTAATTAAATACATTGCAAAGTATGCAACCAAAGCAAAAAAGAGCTCAAAAATGTACCAACATATGTTAATGCGTGTAGCAAACATAGAGGACCTTGATGATTTAGCCACAAGAGCTTATAAGAGGCTTCTCACAAAAACAATAGTAGAAAGGGATATTGGAGCTCAAGAAACAAGCCACATGCTCTTAGAACTTCCATTAGTAGAGAGAAGTAGAAGGTTTGTCAACTTAAATGTATCAAATGAGGTCTTTAGACGTGTGATTTTGAATGATGAAGATGATAATAATGAACAGACAATATTATTTATTGACGCATACAAAATAAGGCCTTATAGTATGGAAGTTGTATCACTTATCGACACAACAAGATCATGGATATATAATCCAAAAAGAAAAGGAGAAAACAAATGGAATACAAGAAAAATTGCAACTGTTGTAAGAGTGTTTCCTATATTTTATTCGATTCCTGCACGTGACTTTGATAAATGGATAGAATTTTGCTTTAGTGAGTTGATACTTTATAAACCATTTCGTGTCATTCAAAGGGATATTGGGCATGGCAATGAATCCATAGTGGAAAACTGGGACAACTTCAGTTATAATCAATGGCATTTACAACGAACAATACCAATAGAAAACAATGAAAATATTAGTGACTTTGAATCTGAAGAAAATGACAATGTTCAAGGAACCACTACAGAGAATGAATGGGAAATTATATCTCAACTTCATCATGGCCAAATATTACAAGTTTTAGAGATAGATATGTTGGGAAGAAGAGATATAGACAAACATACAGATTGGTGTCAAGGATTTGAAGGTCATGATTATACAAATCAAGCACTAAATTTCATTAACAACATGAAAGTTAATGGTTGCCTCATTTATGACGATATTCCACAATGCATTGACTATGGAAATTTTAGTGAACAACAACATAAAGAAGTTAGCATTGTCAAGTCGCATTACCAATCACATGAAAATACATTACCACTCTACATGATAATTCAAGGAACTGCAAGAACATGCAAGTCTTATGTGATTGGTGCAATTACTCAAGCTCTGGAAAAGTTATATTTTCCCAATCAATCTCCTCTACTTCTACTTGCGCCGACTGGAGTTGTAGCATTCAACGTTGGCAATTCAACTGTTCATTCAAAATTAAGAATTCCAATAAGAGATTTTAATGAATTGGAAGGGACAAGACTTACAACTTTCCAAGAAGATATGTCACATGTCAAATACATATTGATAGATGAAATGAGTTTCCTTGGAGAGAGGTTACTTGAAAACATAGATTCCAGACTTCGACAATGCTAATCAAAGCTTTGGAGGTAAGTTTTCAAATTACAAATTGCTAACATTCTTTACTTCACATTATATATCATTTTATTCAAATTTATCATAATTCCTCTTGTACAATACATAATTAACAATATGTTTATTTTTTATTTTAGGCATATCTATGATTTTAGTTGGAGACTTGGTGCAATTGCCTCCAGTAAATGACAAAGCTCCATATGAAAGTAGAAGGAAAGCAAAGCTACTATGGGAAGAATTCAAAACGGTTGTTACATTGGATCACATTTTTAGGCAAGATGGACAGAACAAAGACCAACAAAGATTTTGTGAAATTCTAACAAATATCAAAGATGCAAACCCTACAATTGAGGATTGGATGTTACTTATGATGAGATCAAATGCAAAGATGAGTGCATCAAAGAATAAAGAATTTGAAGATAGTGTTCATTTATTTTTAATGAATGATAATGTTCACAGTCATAATAAAAATAAATTATATACATTATCAAATCCAATTGCATGAAGCATTGCTACCAAAGTTGGAAGCCTTAGTGTCATTGAAGGAGGTGCAAACGATGAACTAGATATGGAATTACCCCTCAGTATTAATGCAAGAGTGATGTTAACATCCAACTTATGGATAGAAGCAGGACTTATCAATGGAGCACTTGGATATGTACGAAAAACTGTGTATACACCTAGAACTAGACCACCCCAACCACCAATGTATGTGCTTGTTGAATTTGATAGTTACTCTGGAATACCATTTGATGATCAACACCCGCATACAGTACCAACTGCAACAATCCAAAGGGGTAGCACACAACAGATACCATTACGATTAGCATGGGCTTTGACAATACACAAGTCATAAGGATTAACTCTAAAAAAATCCACAATTGATATAGGGCATACTGAAAGAACTGGATTGACATTTGTAGCAATTTCACGTGTAAAGTCTTTGGAAGGACTACGAATTATGCCAGCATTCACGTATGATAGATATGAAAAAATGAAGAAAGGAAAGCAACTTGCAAAGAGAAAGGAAGAACAAATGAGGCTTCAAGCTTTGGAAATTAAATAGTTTAACATATATTGTTAAATTATTCATGTACTCATATTTTCATAAATCAACATACTGTGTTCGATTTGGATTTCTATATTTTGTAATGTCTTCAATATATAATTATCTTCATAATATATTATCTGATTATTATTATATATTATTAACTTCAAATTAAATGGACATCTTCAAATATAGTATGTTCTAATATCTTATTTACATTATTGTATCAAATAATGATTTAAAATTAATAATAAACATTAATATTAATATTATAGATTAATATTTAAGAGATTATTATAATGAACTATGATACAAAATTTTAGAATATTATTATGAATAGTATGATAATATTAATAATAATAATATTTAATATTATTTTAATAATATAATATAATAAATTACATATTGATAATAATATTATCAATATGTAAAATAATTTATTAATTCATTATATTTAAAGATAATATTATATTATACAAAAATAATATTGGTAATATTAATTATTAAAATAATATTAGTAATGTAATATTAGTATAAAATTAATATTATAATGTATTATTATTAAAATATACTAATTTCATTAATAAAATTATATTATTATAATAATATTTATTAATATATACTATTGGTACATTATACTTAATGTGCATATTATATTAAATGGTTTAATATTTTAAATATTAATAATTTAATAATAATAATTTGACAGTTGTGTTGCGGCTGTAAACTAGCTTATATATCTTAATATATTAATCTATATATTATATGTCGAGAGATCATTTTTGAGGCGTATTTTTTCATTAATATATTTTTTTGGTTTTTTTGAATTTAATGAAAAAATACGCCTCGAAAATGATATCTTTCAGCGTATAATATATAGATTAATATATTAAGATAGATAAGCTAGTTTTTTGGAGAGGCATATGGGTGATGGGTGTGAAGAACTCAGCGCATAAAATTTCAAAAATAGTAAATATAGCTGTTAATTTCAAAAAATATTCATTTTTCTTTTTAATTTTGATATTGGCAATTATTTACTAAAAAATTAATTTAAGTGCAAGGAATGTTTTTCCCTTGGGTTAATGATTTTTGGGATTCATAATATTTTAATTTATTATTGTATAATTTTCAACCACAAAAATCAGTTTATTACTATTATTATTTTTGAGATGTTTGTCATAGTATTTCTAAAAATCAATTGTTATTATTATTTATAATATTAAATATATGCAACTAATATAAAATATTACAGGCATCAAGGATTTGATGAATTAAAGATAGTACACTCTTATATTCTATTTAATACATAAGCAAAAATTTCACTAGTGCAAAGGTAAATTATACATTGTTGAAAAAGAATTCTTAGTTGTTGTATATGCAATAAATAAATATTATCATTATATCATAGGGTATAAAGTGTTTGTTCATATTGATCATTCTACAATTCAATTTTTAATGAATAAAGCTATTATTACTAGAAGAAGCATTAAATGGTTATATTATTACAAGAATTTGACATTATTATACTTGATAAGCCTAGTCGTGAGAATGTTGTAAATTTCTTACCCAGGTTACCTAATTCTGATGAACCGATTCTAGTTGATGATACTTTTCCCGATGAACACCTATTTACAATCTCTATCAAAATTCTTTAGTTTGTTGACATTGCCAATTACTTAGTCACTTGCAAGTTTCTTCCCCATTTCTCTCTCAAGATCGAAGGAATTTTTTGGACTCGGTGGACATTACTCTTGGATTAATGGACTTTTCTTCCACATTGGAATCAATAATAGCATGCATCATTATGTAGCTGAAGATGATGTCTTTGATATAGTTCAACGATTCCATATTGAATCATGTGAGGGATGCCTTGCAACTCAACGCACTGCTAACAAGATCCTCACTTTTGGTTATTGCTAGTCTACATTACACAAGGATTGAAAAAGGTATATTCAACATTGTGGGTATGTGTAGGATCATGATGGGCCAAAAAGTGGCAATATGATGGGTATGTGGCTGATGACTTTTTTTATATCTAAAATTGATGAAACGAAAAGGGTTTTTAAAGGAGATTCTCAGCTTTCCACCAATATAAATTATGCTTTACTTTGAATTTAATAAATAATTATTATTCATTTTCTATTGAATTATGAATAAAGTCTTGATTTTAAGGCTGATTGAAAAACATCTATAGCTTTCAAACGGTATCATATTTTTTGAATCCAAAAAATGTGTCACATTCTATTTTTTTCATACTATAAGATTAAAAAATAAAAAAATGAATTTCATGAATTTTTTACCAAGTTAAGGTGGTCAAACATACGAGTCTTTATATTTTGTAAAAAAATTCATAAAAAAATTATAATTAAATATTTACTTGGAAAAAAATTACAAAAAAATATGCATCACATCGGGACATGAGTCCTCTACTTATATCTAAAATATTATAAAAAAATATTATCATTTTAATGTGGTTAGGGTGGTCAGACAGACACCTACTTCTTATTTTTTCCCTGAAATTTAAGTACTATTGTATTGAAATTTCAAATTTTCACCAAATAGATTTTATTTTTTTGTAAATAAACCTAGTAATTTATAAACTACATTCAATTTTCTACAAATTTTAATCCTACATATTTTTGAAATAATATAGATAACTTATTCAAATTTTTATGTCAATTTGCCTAACTCTGATTTTTCTTAATTTTTTGCCACTTAAGGGCCTGTTTTTTCCATGATGATCCTGCACATACCCTTGTGATAAGTGCCAACATGCGAGCCAACCCATGCATTTAGATGAGATGCCACTTCAACCTCAATTGTCGATTGAGCCATTTGAAAAGCGGGGGTTAGATTTTGTAGTTGAGTTTGTGTATACTAAAATTTTCACAAGATTTGGTGTACCCAAGGAAATTGTGACTGATCAGGGTCCACAATTCACGTCTAATTTGATTTTTTATTTGGTTTGAGAATATGAGATTTGACATCGCAAGTCTTCTCCATACTATCTGCAAGCCAATGGTCAGGTTGAGGTCACTAATAGGGAACTTGAGAACATCCTTATCAAAATAGTAGCACTTCATCGAAGAGATTGGGTAGCTCGATTTCCAAAAACAATATGGGCTTATCAGACAACATGGAAGACCATCACTGGTCTTACACCCTATGAGCTTGTCTATGGTAAAAAGGTTGTCAAGTACTTATTGAGTTTCAAATCAAAACTTTGCATACTTCTTTAGAATTGGGTTTGGATCTTATAGATGCTCAAAAAGCTAGAATTGAGCAACTCCATTTTTTAGATGAAATGTTCCAAGAAGCTCTCTTTCATGTGGAATTTTTTCAACAACAACATGCTCTTTGGCATGATCATTTTATTTTCCAATGGTCATTTCAGCCAAGAGATTGGGCACTTTTGTATGACTCCCAATTTCAAGACTTTAAAGGTAAATTTTATACCAGATGGCTAGGGTCATATGAGATTGAAGTTGTCGATGATAATGGTGTAATCAAACTTTGCACTATGGAATCTGATCACATGATCTTTGCACTATGAAATTTGATCACCTGATCTTTGTTGTTAATGGCCATCATCTGAAGTTATATAAGCAACCTATCACAAAAGAAATTTTTATTTCCTTTTTTGCAAAAGGAACTCCATGTTTTGGATAGAATTCCTATCGCCTCTCCAAGTACCTATTAGCTACTTCATTTGATCTAAAAAGAGTAATACAATCTAGCCATAAAAACCCTTGCACCATTGTTAGACAACTATAATTTGAAAATTAGGGTTCTAACAGATTGTAACTGGAATAAAACTCTTAGAGGTGAAAAATAATCTTTCGGCACTTGTAGGAGGTAAATGACTAAAATTTGCCCAGTCACTAATGATTGTTTATCACTAAAAAATATATAAATAAAATAAAAAATCCAGAAATCAATAAATAAATACAAAGATCATTTGTTAGGGGAGAGGGGCCCAAAGTAGGGTGGGTCAAATTTGGAGGTCCACGTGGACCAAAAAAAAATTTAAATTTGCCTGCCATGTCACCCTGCCACTTGTGCATCGGGCCCAATTTTTTTTTTAGAAAAATTGATCACCCTACCACCTATCAAGCACCATTTATGCTGATGTGTCCAAAACAGGCCCATTTTTCCCTCTACCCAAAAGTGGAGCCCATACACCTCCTTCATTGACATACACATCTATGTACACTAGATCGGGCGATTCTGTGTCCAGGACAACCTCACCACCCTAAAAAAACACTTCATAATATTAAACACTCGTTGCCTCCTTCATTTCCTCCACTGACCAAATTGCCTTACACATCCCTTCGCATTTACTCGGTCTATCGGATGCGCTAATCGGAGATCAAGGTTCATTCAATACTCCACATTCTCGCATATCCCACTCACTCTCATTCCTTTTGTTTGCAAACATTCTTGACTATTCATTTTGTTTGGCACTGAAACTAGTTCAGCTCTCCATGCTTCATTGTTCGTCTCTTTGCGCTTCTTCATTCGGCTTTGCATTGTTGATACCTCCCTTTCTCTTTCAGGTGAGGTTTCTAACCTCAGTCAACCCGTACCATTGTCTTTGAATACGACGGTATTTTGCCATGCCCTTTTTTTTGCAAAAAAAATTATTGCGAACTTTTATCTTTGAGAAAGATACCCTTAAATGAAATGTGGGGATGGTTTAACTAGTTTTCTTTTCATATACATATTCTGATATGCATTGCACCGCTACATTGTGCTTTTCATATTTGCTTCCTTATATGAAATATGAAATGGGTTTGACTAGTTTAAAATGGTTTTTCATTACTATTAGACTTGTTCGACAAAATATTGAAAGGGTTTGACTGGTTTTCAGCCATGCACTTGTATTCATTTGTTCGTCATTACACAAACTTTAACTCTGTAATTTTCTTTTCACATTTGTTTGTTATTCCAAAATATGGAAATGGATACAATATATTTGCTTGTTACTAGGAAATATTCATAGGGCTTTAATGTTTATCATTTCGAGGGTTTCTACCATGCACTTGCATTCATGTCTTCCTCATTGCACATACTTCATCTCTACAATTTGCTTAAAATATTCTCATGTTATTTTGAAATATGAAAATGGTATGACTGGTTTTCGTTTCGAAGATATTCTGGCATGTTTATGTATTATTTTGTTCTTCCATGCACAATACTTATGTCTATGAAATTCTTTTTTCATTTCATTATTACTACCAAACATGGAAAGGGTTTCACTAGTACAAAATTACAGGGTTTTCTCTTTGACAATGCACAAACTTTAACTCTACAATTTTCCTTTAATATTTGTTTGTTAATCCCAAATATGAAAATGGATTCACTTGTTTTCATTCCACAGTTATTCTACCATGCAATTATATTATTATGTTCTTATATATGTATTTGTCTTTCCATACATATATATACATATTGTGCATGGAAGAAAAAAATAATGCATATATATATATATAGTGCATGGAAGAAGAGAATAATACATAGACATATTTCCATACATACACAAATATATGTATATATATATATATATATATATATATATATATATATGTATGTATATATATATATATGTATGTATATATATATATATATATATATATATATATATATATATATATATATATATATATATATATATATATATATATATATGTATGTATGTATATTTATATTTATATTTATATATTTATATTTATATTTATATATTTATATATTTATACAAATATATATAAATATATATTCGAATATGTGTATATTTTTAATTGTTAATGTGATTGTTACTACAAAAAAAAAATTGTATATTTATGTTCAGCTCTCCACGATTCATTGTTTGTCTCTACATTGAAGAAAACTCCCTTTGTCTTTTACTTGAGGTTTGCTACCTCACTACGCCTGTACCATTGTCTTTCATTTCGACAATGTTTGTTCATGTCTAACTAAAAATATCTGCTCTAAGCCATTTCAATTCAAATAATAAAATTGAAGAAACTATCATCATGCATATATTGAATAAAAACAAATTGTTCATGCACATTAAAGACAATTGCATTACAAAGTGTCACCAATTGCATTACAAGTAGTTCCAAAAAACCAAGCATTGAATTACAAACTTTGAAGATACATATTAAAGAAAAGAAAACTGTATATTTATATATACATATATATACAAGTGAATGGTTGAAAACCCTATAATTATGAACCAGTGAATCCCATTGCATGGCAGAAAACCCTATAATAACACAATATAATATGGTTGTTATTTCAGGGAAGTGTTGCCTACAAGAATTGGAGACAAGTTTGGAGAAAGAGAGGTCTGATGCACCAAAGCACATAGAACATTGTTGGAGAAAGCTAATGCCTGAATGAGCAAAACCTAACAAAAAACATGAATCCAGATTGGGTTTTACGCAAACATATGATTCTATTCATGTTTTTTATTTAGGTTTGACTCGTTCAATCTGGTGTATTGCACAAGAGGGAATGTGTTGTTGAGCAAGCAATAGATGTATATGATTATTGTCTTTCCCCACCCTAAACGACCAGTTTAGAGTAGTAATCGCTCACCACCTCCTTCGTTACCTCCACTGGGCAACTTGCCTTACACATCCCTCTGCACTTACTCGGATTGTTAAGCGCATAAATCGGAGATCAAGGTTCATTCAATGCTCCAAATTATCTCATATCCCACTCATTATCATTCCTTTTGTTTGCAAAAATTCTAGAGTGTTCATTTGGTTACACACCCGTACATGTTTGGCTCTCCATGACTCATTGTTTGGCTCTGCATGCTTCATTCTTTGGCTCTGCACTCTCGAAAGATTCATTTCTCTTTGAGGTGAGCTTCTTTACATTACTAGGCCTCTCTACCTGTGCCTATATAAATTAAAATACACACACATGCACATATATATATGAATACATACATGCATACATATATAATGTGTATGTATTTGTATTTATTCATATATATATATATATATATATATGTATTTATTTATTTGTATATATATATATATATGTATTTATTTGTATATATATAATGTGTGTATATGTATGTATGTATGTATATGTTTTCATATATATCTATATATATAAATATACATACATATATATAGATATACATTGTTGTGTATATATACATTCATTCATACATACATACATACATATATATAGATGTCAATATCTTATATGATATGCATATGTTTTCCACAAATCTATAAATATATGAGGTTTCACAATGATGTTGATCACATTGGGCTTTTCATTTAAACTATGTAAGCCATTGATTGCAAATATGTTGTATGTGATGTCAACGTTTCTCACAATAAACTGTAACTCAATATCTAGGGTTTCATCTTACACTATTTATGAATGTGGGGACATTTCAATTCAATTTTATTATTTTTTTTAATTCTATATGACAAGGAATATATATTAGTTCTATGCACTGTCAATGTTTGTCACCCACCACCCTCTAACTCGGTATTTGGGGTTTCATCTTGCATTGTTTATGGATGCCAATGCATTCCATAGATTATGATTGTTACACCCTATCATGTTCAATTTGATTGTTCAATTGGATTGCTCAATTTGATTGATCAATTGGATTGTTCAAATTTATTGTTATATTGCATTGTTCTATTGGATTTTTCAAATGGATTGTTCTATAGATTAATCAATTGGAATGATCAATTTTATTGCTCAATTGCATTGTTCAATTACGATTTTCAATTTCATTGTTCAATTGCAATGTTCAATTCGATTGTTCATTTCAATTGTTCAATTTGAATGTCATATATATATATCATGTATATTTGTTAGCAATTATTTGTTTCATTCTTTTAGACATGTTGGTATATTCCACTGACACTTTTTGTTAATTTATGTCTTGTTCAATCTTCTTCAAGGGTGTGCAATTTCAATTCATTATTGGCTTCGTGATGGTGAATTGCATGTCAAAGGTAAACACAAAAGGATACTATGCATTCTTATTGTAAGTTAAACACTTTCCTTACTACACATATCTTATTAATGACTATTTTCATATATGTTTGTAGGATTTAGTTGGAGAAATTCACCATACCATTGGCCATGTCCAATTTATAGAGGTGAGGTTTTTAACCTCACTAAAGCCACACCATTGTCTCCTATCATTCCCTTTTCTTTCTTCTTTTCACTTATTTGTTTTGTTATGGGTATGTTGTGTTACTTAAGGTGAATGCTATTATTTATTTTGTTGTTGATTCTAAATAGAATATTTAAAGTGTTTATTTGATTATCTATATATCGAAGGTTTTCTTTCGTTCTAAGTGCATCGACAATGTGCTCCATGGTTTATGGCGTCTAGGGTGTTTATGAACACTTCCAATACTTGTATTCATAAACAAACTCAATTTTTCAAGGAAATATATGGTTCTCTTCATGCATCACTATGACTTTAATAAGTTTAATCTTTTCATTTAATTTCTATCTATACATAAACTATAACTTTCAATCTATATATCAATGTATGCATGTATAATTCTATATATCTATGTATATATATGTACATGGCACATATATATATATATATATGTGTGTGTGTGTGTATATAGATACATATATGTATATAGCTATATGTATGTGTAGATACATATAAGTGGTGTAGGAGTACCTACACCTTATTGAGTGAAATTGAAGCATTGAAGGTTGATTAGGTAGATTCAAATGTTTTTGTCTTGAGTAAGGCCATGTTGAAGGCCAAAAATGTTGATTAGAATTCTTTTAGTTGATTACCAATGAGGAAGTTACAAAATATGTTAAATGTAAAAGTTGCTTAAAAAGAACTTGTAACTATTGTCAAAAGTGTAACTTAGTAATGTAATGGGTCATTAGAGTTTGAGAGGTGGTTATGGTAATTTGAGAAGCTATTTGGTGTTGGGAAAAGGTATTTAAATCCAATCCAAGGCTTGTATAAGGTTTTTGTTCAAATTTGGAAAAAGAAAACATCAATTTTCAACATTAATCCTTGCATTTCTTTGTTTTTCTAAACTTTTTCTCTCTTGGTACAGACCCGTATTGGTTTTTCATGGCTTGAGGCTTTTGGTGCATATAATTGTATGTGTTTACTCTCAATTTAATTTTATTTTAAGGTTTAATTCATTGTTTTGTGTGAGAAATCAATAAATTACAGTGGCTGCCCTATTTTTGTTGTGTTGAGGGTTGAGAGGTTCAAGATGATGACTTGACCAATCTGCCTATTGCATGGCCATGTTGCTCAGTGTATTGGCTTGTGACATGTTAGATTAGATGTTTTATTTATTTAGGAAGTTTGAGGAGTTGTTAAGTATATGAAAATGTGAAGTCCTAGAGTTGGGTAATGTCATCTTTCCATGAAAATGAGGAACTAAGATGATGTTTTGGAAAACTAATGAAGCTAATGGCACTATGAGTGTTTGGTGAGTTTGTACAAAGGAATTTGAAGGTTTTTGAATCATTATAATGGTTGTAGGAGCCTTGGAGACATGATTTTCAATAAAACCCTTGTTTTGTGCATGTAAAAGGAGGGTTTCTAGGATCAACATAAAAAGGAGTTTAAATCTAGGAAGTAAGGGTGGATTTTGTTGTTTTGTGGAATTTTAATTGCTTTCCCAAAGTTTCAAATGGTTTGATAAATTTTAGAGGGCACTCTCTTTGTAAAAGAGGGCTAATTGACTAGCCTAGGGCAGAGGGTAAGGTATTGGTTCTCTATTTTGGTCCAAAGGATCCTATGTTGGATTTGACATATGTTGAGTAACTATGAAAAGGGTATCTAGATCACTGATTTTTTTGTGAAGTGATTTGGGAAGTTTGGGTGAAAAATCCCTTAAATCGGGTTTGGAGTATTACTAGGACAGTCCTAGTTAAGAGTGAGTTTTGGAGAGGAAAAGAAACTTGTGTTGAAGATTGGTTTGACACTCATTCATTTTCCATTATAAGGAGGTTGCCACCCCTGTCTACATCAATATGTATATATTTATACATATATATATATGTAGATACATATATGTATATAGCTATATATATATATATGTGTGTGTGTGTGTGTGTAGATACACATTGACAAATATGTAGGTACACTTTGATATATATGTAGATACATATATACACATGTAGATACACATTGATATATATGTAGATAGATATATATACATTGTTCAATTTTATTATTCAATTGGAATGAAGATACATATACATACATGTGGATACACATTGATATATATATACATAGTTCAGTTTTATTGTTTCATTGCATTGTACATATATACATGTAGATAAACTTTGATATATATGTACATACATATTGACATATACATACATGTGCATACGTATGCACATAGATATATATGTGCATATGTATTGACATAGATATACATCTAAATACGTATGCACATAGATACATATGTACATACTTATGCACATACATATATATCTACATATGTATGCACATTTAAGCACTACATATATTCTCGAAATGAAAACCAATCAAACCATTTTCATATTTGGGGATAACAAACAAATGGTATAACCAAAATGTAGATTTAAGTTTTGTGCAATGATGAACATAATAACAGGGGATAGCTAGAATCATATGGGTCAAATAGGTCACATCCATCTCTACCATTCACAAAAAAAGAGTGAACTGTAATGTACCAAAATAAATAAAATTGAGAAAAGACATACATACATGTTATCTTTTGTAGAGGTATTCTATGAAATGTTGTATAAGATTATCAACATTGAATATTTTATTCACAAATGTAGAATAGATATTATAAACATAGTAATTGTTTTTAAAAAAAGTGAAATTGTCTATCTACATAGAATATATTATCACAAATGTAGAATAGATATTATAAACATAGAAATTGTGGTAAACAAAATTGAAACAAAATATTTGTATACAATATATTTCTTGAAATGTAGATTATAAGACAACCATAAAAAAAGGTATTGGAATAGTCATCAATGGGCCCGACACTAGAGCGCCTTAATATGCAATTATAAAACAACTCTCACCCACTAAGTCAACCAGGGTACTCATATCACATAAATATATTTGGTTCAAAATAATAAACAAATTTAGTTCACATTTATAAATAGATGCAACACAATGAAAATGGCATCCCCAACTAAAACCCAAAAAAAAACCAAGATAAAAGGAATTATTTCATTTGGTCCCTCGCAAACTCAGTTGAATGCTCCAAGGAATGAATTTGGAGATGTGTTCTCATTTCTTGCTACTACATTTAGAATTTCCATAAATTGATTTGCATTTTCATTTGTCAGTTGTGTGTAACTTACATTTGAAGGTGTTAGTGGTGAAGAAGTCAGACCAACTAGAAAATGAGTGCAGCTAACTTGAGATGAGATGGGACTGAAACACACATTTCCAGTAGAAAACGGAGGGATGTTATTATTGGTTGTATCTCAAAATTAATTGCGGTTATCAAAAAAGGGAGTTGGAGGACTGCTTAAGCATCTATCTCGCATCAATGATCTATGGGCAATCTCAATCTCCCTTTCCTTCTTCTCTTTTTCGTTTTGTATCCTCTCTTGCTCCTTCTTCTGCTCTTTTCCTTTCTTTGCAACTATTTTAGCTTCTCTCTTTCCTTGCACTCAATTTCCTTTTCAATTTCCTTTTGTTCCTTTTGCTTCAAGGCCAGAATTCGTGTTTCCTTTTTGTCCTCAGTTTGTTGCCTCTTTCTGATTTTTAATTCTTTTAATTCTATTTTTCTTCGTTCTTGCTCCATTATGAGAGTCATGTAACTGTCAGTAGTCAAGAATTGAGACTGTTGGCTGACCCGAAGAGCACCACTAATAGACTTTCTCATTCTTCCATTCACTTTGTGACTTGGCAGCTTAAGGAACTTACCAATCCAAGAACCACTTTGGTTTGAATTGTTTCATTGACTTGGGAGTCAGTAAACTCCGCCTGGTCTGGTGTACCTTGAATTTCGTTGTTGTAATCTACATAATAGTGCACTATTTCTTTTGGAGGTGTGGGTGTTGGAGATGGGAATGTTAAATCCACCATTACTTCTTGTGCGGGTTGGTTGTCCATGTCCTCAAGTCGTTGCTTTGCACCTTCATGCACTTGACTATCTATTGGAGTCTGCAATGTTTGTGAAAGTTCATCTGTTGAAACATCAAGTCCCAAAAGACTAAGAATGTTTTGCACTGCAGAAGCATTGTCGATTTCAACAATGTCATACGTCTCGTTGGGACACATGTCACCCATGAGTGCATCAAAATTGAGGGGCCATATCCCCGTCCTTTTAAAACTAGCTTTTATGTTGGCTGGAGTCAAAGCTCTTCTCAATGCCTTGCTGCATAACTCTGCCAATTTTTCCCTTCTAATATCAATATTGGGGAATCTAGTGAGAAAATCTTCTCATTCTTATTTGAAATATTGCTTGAATGGTGCAAACAAGCTAACATCCAAAGGTTATAGCATGTGAGAAGTATGAGCAGGTAGTGTAAGGAGGTCAATGCCTAACCCCCTTGCCCTTTGGATAGTTGACAATGCCACATGACTTTCGTGACCATCAAAAACCAGCAAGTGCCTATTAATAGGTGTGACACCCCCAGGAACCGACACACAAAAATGTTCCAGCCACTCATAGAAAATCCCCTTCATCATCCAAGCATGTGCTTGGGTTGCCATAGTTGCACGTGGTTCCTAGTTGACAATGTAATTCTCTATCTTTGTATTGCGTTTGAATAGATAGAAACCAGGTATGGTTTGGCCAGATGCATTAAAACATTCGTGTTGCCTCATCGTGCCAAAACCCTCATAGTTCCATTTATGTCAACTTGAATGCCCATTTCATCACAGTTCCAAATTTTGTCAGGACCATATGGGGTACTTTCATAAGCTATTGTCAGTGTTCTATAAAATTCAGCTACTATTTTGGGTCTAAGGTTTACCACTCTATCTTTGTTAAGACCTTCAGTTGTGCGTAAGATCAATTTTGGATGGCGCCTCTTGAACCCAGTCCACCATGATTTTCTAGGCAGCCCCTTTGTGAAAGGGTTGGGTCTAGTTTGGCATATTTGAGCAACCTCTTGCTTGAGATTCATAATCTCAAGCCCATGGCCAATATGTGTCATATCTTTGCACCACTTCACAATCAGACCCTCCTCCTCTTCTGTCAAGATTGTGGGTGGAACCTTCTTTGAAGTAGTGCTCAGGCCGCCTAACCATTTGCTAAGTGTTGTAGCTGGGATTTTTCACTTCTTTGCAGCACCTCTCATCGACATCCCATTTGTTTCAACATCCTCTAGTACCCTATCCATGTCCTTTGATGACCATTCCCTTTCCTTTTATGCTCTTTCTCATCGGATTGGTGGTGCAGCAACCTCCTGGACAACCTCAACAGGTTTTGGATTCGTGTTTACTTCTGCAACCAATTGTTGCACGTTGGGGAATGTTACAATGTCTTTCCTTGTAGAGATGATGATTTTGCAATCTTGGTTTTAGTTTTCAACCTCATTTTACCTCTAGATTGCACCTGCAAATGTTAAAAAAGAAGTCTGGAGCAGTTTAAAAAAGAAAAAAATTGAACACTGTTGAAGTCACAGTGATGCATGAACAGTTTGCATTTATTTAATATGCATCTTGGCATTTTGAAATTTAATGCTCTAGTTTTTATGTACAATTTGTAATGCAATTTTCCACAATTTGTAATGAAATTGTCTTTATTGTGCATGATCAGTATGTTTTTATTGTCTTTATTTTGCTTGGTTTTTATGAACATCTTGTAATGCAATTGGATTTATTGTGCATGTTGACATATTGTTCAATTTTATTATTTGAATTGAAATTACTCAGAGAAGATCTGTTTAGTGAGACATGAACAAACATTGCTTAAACATTTTCAAAAGAAAATACAATGGTATAGGCATAGTGAGGTAGAAAACCTCAACTGAAAGAGAAAGGAAGCTTTCTTGAGTGCAGAGTTGAACATAAATATATAAAACAAATTTCATAGTAACAATCACATAAACAATTATATATACATATACATATACGAATATATATATGTATGTATGTATGTATGTATGTATGTATGTATGTACATATATTTGTATATGTATGGAAATATGTCTATGTATTATTATTTTCTTCCATGCACAATATATATATTTATATATATAGAAAAATATATGTATAGGAAGAGAATAATATAATTGCATGGCAGAGTATCTTCGAAATGAAATCAAGTGAATCTATTTTCATATTTGGGAATAATAAACAAATATTAAAGGAAAATTATAGAGTTACTTTGTGCATTGTCAAAGACACAAATGGAAGTGTGTGGCAGAAAACCTTGTAATTGTGAACCCCAAAAACCATAAAAATGTTTGGTAGTAACAATGAAGTAAAATTTTCATTTGGCGGATAGAACTATTGTGAATGGAAGAACAAAGTAATACGATTGCATGACATAATATCTTTGAAATGAAAACCACTCATACCATATATATGAATGGAAATGTATAAGTATGAAAAAATTTCTATGTATTATTTTGTTCTTCCATGCACAATATGTATATGTATGTATGGAAAGAAAATACATATATAAGAACAGAATAATATAATTGCATGACAGAATAACTTCAAGATGAAAATAAGTGAATCCATTTTCATATTTGGGATTAACAAACAAACAAAATAATATAATTGCATGGCAGAATAAATTCACAAAAAAAAAAAAAAAGTGAATCCATTTTCATATTTGGGATTAACAAACAAATATTAAAGGAAAATTGCAGAGTTAAATTTTGTGCATTGTCAAAGAGAAAACCCTATAATTTTGAACCAGTGAAACCCTTTTCATGTTTGGTAGTAACAATGAAGTGAAAAAATCATTTCGCAGACATAAGTATTGTACATGGAAGAATAGAATAATACATAAACATGCTAGAATATCTTCGAAAAGAAAACCAATCATACCATTTTCATATTTCAGAATAACATGAGAATATTTTAAGCAAACTATAGAGATGAAGTATGTGCAATGAGGAAGACACGATTGCAAGTGCATGGCAAGAACCCTTGAAATGATAAACATTAAAGCCCTATGAATATTTCATAGTAACAAGCAAATATATTGTATCTATTTCCGTATTTTGGAATAAAAAACAAATGTAAAAAGAAAACTACAAAGTTAAACTTTGTGCAATGACGAACACATGAATACAAGTGCATGGATGAAAACCAGTCAAACCCTTTCCATATTTCATCGAACAAGTCTAATAGTAATGAAAAACCATTTAAACCAGTACATCCCATTTCATATTTTGTATAAAGAAGCAAATATGAAAATCACAATGCAAAGTAAATGTCGTGCAATGAATAACACAATATTAGGAATAACAAAATATATTGAAATGCACAATGCAGGGTAAACATCACTGATGGACGAGTATAGAGGAAAGGAAAACCAGTGAAACCCTTAACTTGAATTGAAATGAATTGACATTCATATAAAGTGTAAGTTGAAACCCTAGATATTGAGTTATAGGTCAATGTGACAAAAATTAACATCCCATACAACATATTTGCATTCACAAGCAACCTGAAGTTGTAATAGTAGAATACCTGTAGCTTGTCAGGATGGTGATGTTGTTGCCTTTCGACTTTCTTCATATTTTTGGACCAAATTGTATAATTGATAATGAAAGTGGGACGTGCTAAATGGAAATTGCAAGAGATTGAGTAATGCAATTTTGAATTTGAAAATTTCCTTATATGTTCAATGTTGGTTTGGTGTGGAGTCTTTAATTCGTGTCCTTTTAATTTCAAATTTGAAATCTTCAGCAGATGCCTTCAATTGTAGTATTTGTGTGTATTAATGGTGTGCATTCCTTGATTGCTCAACATGAGAGTTTGGTGGCTTTAACACCATTGTTTTGGTGGTTACAGGTGGGAAAAATAGGAGGAAGAACTAATAGTAGAGAGGTTTGATTTGACAAATGAGACACATATGAATGATTGCTACCTATCTAAGTGTTATGTTGGTGGGAAAGTGGGATGGAGGTTTGGCTGGAATTCATTTGGTGATGGGACATTCTTGGCTCTTTGTTCTACTCATGGCATCCCAAGTGCCAAAAAGTTGGTTGTGATGTAATGCAAGTGGTGACATTATAGGGGAGCTTGGGTTATACTAATTTTATATTTTGGGCTTTCATTGTAAAGCGAGGGGTGAGTAAAAAGAAATATGGCTTGTATGTTTATAGTATCATATGTGATTAGAATATTCTCTGACATGTAATACTGTGAATATCTATTTGTGTATGGGATAAATATTCTTTGATTATAATCCAATTTTGATGGTACAATGATATGTGTACCTTTGTTGACTTTGTGGGTGAAAACTGATTTACATTTTCTTATTATTCAACTCTACTGTGGGGCCCACACAGGACTACTTTCATCCCCAATATAGGCTCCCGCCCTACTTTGGGACCCTCTCCCCTATCTACTACAATAAATTCCTATCAATATGATCCTCCATTACTAGGTGTGCCCACATCAACGTTCACTTTGATGATTATATGATAGTACACTTTTCTTTTATTTCTCCACATCAGCCACCTCATCAAGTTTATTCACCACACATCTTCATCTTGTCCTCATGTGCTCATTAATTTTCTTTTGTATGAAAATTTTGCATGGCTCTGACACAACTTTAGATGATTCGCCCTCATGACACTACCACCATGGAAAGTACTTCCATCTCGATAACTAATGCATTTTTTTATTCTTTTTTAAAAATTAATTTTCTTATTTTTATATCTAATTATATTTGAAAATCCACCAAAGAGGATGTCATACCTAAGTTGGGGGAAGATAGTCACGTCAGTCACTTTACCTCATGTTATCACTCCTTTCAAAGTAACTTGCTCATTATTATTTGAAATGTCAAAATTATAAAATCCAACGCCATCATGGTTCGGTAAACCTTTCTACATATTATTATTTTCTTTGATTATCCCTTCAAACTATTGCAGCCTTTTTCCTTTTTATTGTTCACTATGTTTCAAAATTTAAAATTTTCCTATCATTTATTGTCATGGGTGGTGACCATACTTGCTATGAACCCACTGACCTATTAAGGCATTAAAATCCCATAAGGACACTTATAAACTCTTTTATAAAGCAAGTTGGCATGTGTTCTTTAAGTGGTTGTGTGGTTTTGATACTCATGTAGCCAAATATTTTGCATTGAGATACAACAATGGACAAGTTACTCTAAAGAGACTGACCTTCCCGATCACAATCTCATCAATTTCCACTACCATGGGATTGCCTTAAGAGTGCGAGGAATTCTTCCCCACTACATCTAGTCAGGTTACCAATTTGCAGTCATTGAGAAATAAGTTCTTGTAATAGGGTGAATATGTGTAAATGGTTTAGGGACAAGGTACATCACACATCTCTCTTCCATGCCCTTGGGATGAAGTTTCCAAATTTTTCATCCAATACATCACCTATGAGGGAAGGTATGCATATGTGTTTTCCCATCATTTCAAACTACTATGTCATTTGTGATACCAAAAATTGATCAATTTACCTTATTTCTTGTTTTATTCTCTACAAAAGATGTGTAAAAAGGTGCAAAAGGGGCATATTAATTCTCTAGCACATTATGGCCTAGTCAAACTACTTATTTTAGAAGGTTTAAAATAAACAGATCTATCCATAATTTGGTCTATTTTTATTACAAATGAAGAAAAACATTTTATCAACTCAAATTTAGAAGGGGATGTTGAAGCTCATGTAGCCAAAGGAATTGAACCTAAAGATCATGAAACTAAGTAGGTTGAAGTTGAAACTCATGTAACTGAGAAATGTGAATCTAGGATCCCAATGGAGCCATCTCTTCCTCAAACCCTAGCAAGTCCATCCCAAAACAGAAGGAAAAAGAGGAAAAGGGAACTGGTTGATGAATCGACCTTTAAGTTACACAACCTAGAAAATTTTGTCAGTACAATGACTACAAAAGAGCGGGAGGCCACTAGATTTGATTTGGAGGTTCTATTTGCTTTTTATTGAATAGAAGAAATAAATAAATCCATGAACAGAGAAGGTAGAATAGACAATTGAAAAAGAATGATAGTTAAAAGAATGAATGAAAGCTTCCAAAAATATGCAATCCCATATTTCCATAGAGCAAGTGGATGAAGTGCATGAAAATGTTCCTACACTCAAAATTAAAAACCCTTTATGTGATATTGAAATGAATCAAGAAAAAATGGAAAATGTTCAAGTGACTAATGAAGAACTATGGGAAATTGAGACTTTTGAGTAATAGGAAAGAGAAAAAAACCCATGTTTTTGAGTCATATGAGGAAGCAATTCACATGGTAGATATGACAAGACAATTGCACTTTGATGATTCTCCACTATTAGAAGAGCCCTGCATAAAAGAGATAATTAGTAAGAAGAAAGAGGAAATTTGGATATTAAGAGACAAAATGAACCAGTTGGAGACTATAATCCAACCTTTGTAAGGACAACTTCATGAAGCATATGCAGTTAAATAACAACAAGCCAAGGAAATCAAAGAGTTAAAAAATCAAATAAATATGTTAGTAAAAGAGAAATAAAAACTGGAAGCAAAAGGACCCTACATAACCCTACAAGAGAATGAGCAGAAAATAGAGAGCTTAAGGACCTCCTTGGTGAATGAAATCACGAGTTCAGTGCAAAAAAAATTCACTATGTCTTTCAAAGAGAAAACTTGAGTCTGTAAGTAAATTATTCCTATTGCATGAGGACATGCAATATTTTTAGCTAGGGGGAAATGATAGTTATTTTTTTTCTAAATCTTGTTAACTTTAAGTCCTTATATGCCTATGTTTATTCATTTAATCCTCACCTTAATTCCTCAATTTTTCCATTATAGCTAGTATAATATACAGCCATTTAATATGTTTTCAAAAGAACAAAATGTGCTTTAGATATTAATTTTGAGGAGCACTAATCTACTCGATTGAATGGTTGAAATAGAGAAAATAGATTTTGTGCAATTTGAAGACATTATGTGGACTATGATGAAAAATTATTGCTTTAAAATCATTATTTTAGATCACTCTTGTTTATTGTTAATCACACATTTGTATTTTGTGGCTATAAGCCAAAGACTTATATTAGTTTTTTCTACTATTAAAATGGGATTATGGCTATTGGCCTAGATTGATTTTCATATCCCAATTTTATGGGTTGAAGGCCAACATAACGCTTTATAGGTTCTTATAGCTTAGTGGTTATGAGTCGCAAAATGTATAAAATGGAAACATAAAGCAATATATGTGGTAATTAAATTTATTCAAACATAAGGAATATAATTATGTTATTTTGATCTAAACAAGAGTTGTAGTAATTCATTCTCATCACTTGGCAGACTGTGAGGAGGGCCCACTCAAAGGATTCTTGGTGATCTTTGTTGGCCTTACCGTTGCACCAAAAGGTTGACCTGTCAATGCCCAATACAACCATCAGTTAAGATCCACGGGAGGTGATTATATCATGTCATGAACCTCAAGTTTTGCACATGCACAACACAAGGAGACCAAGGGCAACACCTTGCAACAATCCCCCCCAGTGTAAGTGACGGATTCAAACCCAAGACTTGGCTCTGATACTAATTGTTCGCCTTGTCGTTGCACCAAAAGGTTGACTTGTCAATGCCCAATACAAGCATTAGTTAAGATCCATGAGAGGCAGTTAGACCATGTCATGAACCCCAAGCATTGCGCATGCATAACACAAGGAGACCAAGGGCGACACCTTGCAACAATATTTTCCTGTTTTAATTATGTTAAAGTATTGAGCATTACTTATAAAGTATGGTGTTCTATTCTTTATCTACCTATTTAATTATTTTTTGAATGGTTGAATTCCCTTGTTATCTTATGAAAATTGTTTCATAATTACAATTCATAAATAAAAAATAAATTTGCAAACTTTCTTGTGATTTAGTAATAAAATTATATCAGTGTTTACTTGGTTCATGTGGTAATTTATATGCATCTATACTATTTGATTTAAGTAAAGTATAGGATTAGTTTCTACAACAAAACATTCTCTATTCTATAATAGACAATCTTTGTTCATGTAGCATAATAGATCTTGTAGTTGTCGTCGATAGTTGTAGCAGATTATTCATGTTGCATTTCCTATAAAAATTTAGAATAAAATCTTAAATAAAATTTCAAGTTATAGTAAGTTAAATTGCATACCATTATACTCAATTTAATGCCTCCTGTAAGTGTGAATAAGTAAACACTTCTTAATACGACATTATATCAAGAGAATTAATCAAAGTTAATCTAATAGAAACAAAAAAGACTCTTGAAAGCATCATATTTCTCTCTATCTCCAAAGATTTATCAAATCATTGTGGCTATCAGATCGTGTAAGAACTATGACTGTTTAAAATGACAATATGAAGAATGAGAATGATGCTAAATGCAGGAAACCAATCCTATATGATGATTACTAAACTTGACATGAATTCAGATAAATGAAATCTATAGAAAACTAAATACAACCATGATTTATGAATTAAAGCTATGATGCTATTGCTAAAATTCTTGATGTTGTATGCTTAATGCTTGATGCTATTGCTGCAAAGTAAGTTTGCATAAAATTGGGATCCTTTCTTTGTTGTGTAGGGTTGTATTTATAGATTTCCAGGCAACAGATTTGCATAGGGGCAACAAACAGAGGTTTGGACTCAATCTGGAGGATTGAATGGTGAGAGATGGAGGAAATTGGGAAGATTTTGGGACTAGTTTCCACCCATGAAAACACTAGGCAAGAAGATAGGAAGGATTGAGAAATGGATTTCCAATTTGTCTCCAATTTGTCTCCAAATCTTCCCGTGAAGATTGAATCAATTAATTTAGACATAAATTAGACATATAATATCTAATTTGGTATTTGAGGAAATGGAGGAATTTGATTTATGATTTTATTTAAATATATATTTTTATTTATTTAAATTAGCAAAAGAGGGATAAATAATTTAATAAAACAAACTATAGAAGTTGTTTATTAAATTAAAATTGAAGAATTTATGATAATTAAACAAATAAAATATTTAACCTTTGTTTAATTTATTTAAGATTGAACTATGTGATAAAGATAAAATAAAGGAATTGATAATTAAATAAAACAAAGTATTTATTTTTGTTTATTTAATTAAGATGAAATAATAGCAGAATTAGAAGAATTTAAATAAGAATTTAAACATGAACTATATAAATAAATATTTTTATTTATTCAATAGTACAGGAATTTAGGATAATTAATCAAATAAATCATATTTAATTAGTCAGATTCTCTAGACCAATTTTAGGTGTATACATTTTGCCCCTCTTTGAAATGATGTGTTTACGCATTGTTTCAAAGAAAATTTTGTTGCTACTGCCAGTATCGATGAAAAAAATTCAATAGGCCCCAGACATGCCCCAAACATTGATTTTTAGATGATTGATGATAATATGCCCCCTCGGGAGATAAATTTATGATTTTATGATATATTTTTTCAGATTTTTGGAAAAAATCAATTTTTTTAATGATTTCATGAAGATTTAATGAAGAATTGATGATGAAATAATTTATCTCCCAATATTGATGAAGAAATTTTGGCCCTCAGATGAGTTCTAATTAATTTCCCAAAAAAAAATTTGAAAATCCCACAAAATTCCACTTTTAAAAAACTAATAAAAGGTCAAAAGGTCATTTTCATAATCATTTGTGCAATTGACTTTTGAAATCTTTGTGAGAGAAATATTTGAGCCACTTTGAGCAGGATGTCGATTCCTTACCACACCCACCGGTTTGAGCATATACAACATCACCAATGCCCGACTGTTTACAGACCTCCGGTACGTACCCATAATCCTCCTCGTGTTTTGTGCAATTTTGATTTTCGTGTCATTTTTCATATTTTGGAAATTTTTGGTAGTTTTAGCACTTCAAGTATGCGCTTTAGCACTTCACACTCTGGTGTAGCGCTCCTAGGACTTGTTTTAGCGCTTTTGAGACTTAGCGCTTCTGTTAGATTTGTTAGCGCTTTGATAGGATAGATTAGCGATTTGAAACTAGTAGCACTTTGATAGGTTAAATTAGCGCTTCGAGATATTTTTTCAGCGCTTTGACCTTCCAAAATAGCGCTTCAATTGAGGTGGTGCTTTCATAGTGTGTTATAGCGCTTCTAAGTGATAAAAGAGCACTTCTGGTTTTTGAGCACTTTGAATGCCTATTCTAGTGCATCCAAGTCATGAAATAACACTTCGGGTTTTTGAGCACTTTGAATACCTATTCTAGCACATCCAAGTCATGAAATAGCACTTCTATTTTTTTAGCGATTTGAATGCTTGTTCTAGCGCATCCAAGTCAGATTTGCAAAATTTGTCAAATTTTAAACTTGATTTTGTCATTTTTTATCATGACCACTCTTTGGTTTGATATGATTTGATGATCTAAATAACCCTGATGATCGATTTTGATGATAGATAAGACTTTGATTATCCTCATGATAGGTGAGGAATAAAATCAATTTTGATGAACCTCATGATATGGCGAGGTTGATTTTAAATAAATTGACCTCATGTAGGTGAAGTACAATTTAGATTAACAATGATGACCTCATGATAAATGAGGTTTGATTAGATTTGATAGGATAATGACATGTGATATTTGACATAGTGTATTGATTTAAAAAAATTCATGATGATAGGAGCGTCTAGGTAACCTCCAAATGCGAGAGCGTTTTCCATGGACATTTGATTTGATTATGTAGTTGACAGTAGATGAGAATCAGATTATTACTCAATGTGGTCTTTCCTCTCTTCTTGGCATGCCCTAGATTAGGATTAATCAGGGTCTCCTCACAGCTTTAGCCGAGTGGTGGCACAGTGACCATAATATCTTCCACTTACCTACTGACGAGATGACAGTCACTCTAGAGGACGTGTGGCGGATATTACAGATATCGTTTGTTGGGAAGATTGTAGCATATGATTCACATGAGGCTGGTGGGAGAGATGCTCTTCATAGAGTTTTTCAGGATAATTATATTGCAGGATTATGTGTTCAATGGCGTACGATGGCCGATGCTTATGCTACTTTACTGGAAGTTCTTGTTGGATTCATTGGAGGTTTCCTTTGTCTTGATCACAAGTCAAAGGAATTCTTTGTTGGTTGGGGTCATATACTTGAGAGCATGGTCGTGCATGGGACCAGATATGTAGAGGCACTAGTGACTGTAGATTATGCATAGTTTTTGTCATTACATCCATGTCATCGGATTAGCATTCTGGATGAGTGAACACCACTACCTGTTAAGGAGGATGTTGCAGAGGATCCAGCTGTAGTTGTTGAGGTAGAGGAGGATAGTAGGGATGATTGTGATAAAAGTGGCAATGATGAGAGCAGTGGTGAGGAGAGTAGTAGTGATGATGGAAATGATGGTGATGATAGTGGCAGAGGGGTTGGGGCAAGCAGCACAAGTCCATCTTCTAGTAGGCCTCGTAAGAGGAGCGGTGGAGATACCTTCTTCAGACCAACAACCACATATTGCCAGCCTATAGGTATAGATATAGACTCTGCAGGGTCAGCTTGTTCAGGCACAAGGTTTACTTGTGCAAACACAGACATAGTTACAAACCCAGGCACAGGCTCATGCATAGTCTTTAGCATAGGTTCAGGGACAGTTGGCAGCTTTGCAGACACAGGTTGCCACATTGACATCAAAGAGAGACAGTGTCAGGCGGATCGCCAAGTGGGCATAGGGGACTGTCGAGACCTTACAAAGGATAGCTGATAGTACCACCATTGGTGACTATATGAGGGAGGTTCTCCATGTTGGCCAAGAGGCAGAGTTCTACAGAGGCCGTTATCATGATGCAGTTCCTACTGAGCGAAGAGTGAGCTATGCCCCTTCCAGATCTAGTAGGACACATACCCAGACAATTAGTGAGGGTGTGATGCAGCCTCCACGGAGAGATTTGAGAGATCCGAGAGATCCCGGGGCTTCTAGTGGGGGAGGTACTAGTCCTGAGATTCCTGCACCATCTGACAATAGCAGATCCTAGCTGCCCCTATATGATTTTGGGATATACTTTTGAGACATGATGTATACCTCGATTCAACCAGTTTTGATGATGTTTCTTGTTCATTGTAGACTTCATTGTATACTTGACATTGATGATTATATGATTTATATGATATGCAATAGATTTTTATCTATCTATGATGGTCCTATTTATGATTCTATGATGGATGCATTTATTTTTAATGTTCTATATGCCATGTGATGATTCTAATTATGATTTTTTATATGATGACTATGGATGTAATGATGTATGATGTTCTAATTAATGAATGATGTATGGATGTATGGATGCATGATTTATTTTCTTTTTATATGATGAATGTGAATGTAATGATGTGATGCTAACGAGATGGCATTCCTATGTTGATATGAATGTGAAAATAGATGATGTATGATATAAATTATGAATCGATGGAAATGCAATAATATGATATAAAAATGATGAATGGATGTATGATGTATTTGATGTATGGCAGAAATAATTGGTGGATGGATGAAAAATGCAATGATATGATCTAGTTTTAAAATTTTCTCTTAGAACTTTTATATGATATGGATGCAACATGATTTGATTTAAAATGTATGAATGATGAATAGAAAATGCCTTCTAATGTGAAAAAAAATGTTGATGCAACTACATGGTTATGATGATGTTTTTGTTTTATGTCAAGTATACTCAGTCTTATTAATAGAGAAGATAATCATCGATTTCAATCCTTTTTATAACAAAACACTCTACAGATGTAGATATCTTTTATGAATGAAATCTAATTTTATTATGCAAAAACTATATGCAAAATATTGACATTTTAATAGTAGTTTTGTGCTTTGTATCATCATAGAGCTTTTAAAAATGGTGAAAGTGAGTACAAACATCAATGGTATATGTTAGACCAATGACAACCTAAGTACTACTTTCATGATTTTTGATATTGCAAGTAAACACAAGCATCGAGGTATAATTAAACAGAGATGACCTAAGAATTTATTGCGTAAACAAACAAGAATCAATCATTTTAGTGTGTGCATTATGAATGCCATCAATGATACATTTGTAGAGCACGTCCCACAAAAATTCACACATTAAATAATTATCTCCCAAATAGCAGACAAAAGAAAAATATCATTCTTCTTCCTAGCTTCTCTAGTTCAAATCATCATCGCGTTGCTCCAAAGAAATGATAAATAAAAATAAAAAACAACATATCCAACCTTTAATTAAAGTGTTTCAATCATTTATTCAAATTAGATCATCCATCCTGATTTTGTGATGTTTTTGTGATTTTCTCATATTCCAAACCAAACCTAACCTACTAACCTATTCTAGGGGCCTTGGGAGCTGATCAAAGATTAGCCTTGCCTACGTTACACATGCAGAGACCATGTAGTTCGACTGACACCAACTCATTTTTTTGGCTAGACTTTTTGAGACTGACTTTTTGACTTGTTTTTGGATTTTCTAATATGATACGGACGTGTGATGAATTTTTTGATGGTGATTGATGTTTCCATGTGGCGTTATGTTTCAAATGTTGTTTTTGTTGCCTTTTTCAAACTATTGTTTGTCCATTTTGTTGATCGTTGATGTTTTATTGCCCCTAGTGAGATTTAGATGTTGCCCCCAAGCCAGAGTGAGACATGACTATTTGAAATGATAATGGATGCAAAATGATGATGAGATTAATGACCATGATATGTATCTATATAGATGGAAAATCTGGTTAAAATCACATATAGTGCTTGTTTCTAGGTTTTCACCATATGTTTTAAATGCACTTTTTGTTTTGTATTTTTTATTTTCTCATTTTTATTCTCTTTTTTTTTGTATTCTTTTGTTACCAAGATGCCTGTTTGCTAGGTTTTCATCAAGGCAATCATTTTTAGAATTTTCAACTGTGCACTAGGTGATTCAAGTATAGAACTTTCTAAGATGGATACTGTTGATAGGTTCATCAAACAGATCCCCTTCTGATGTTGATAGTTGATAGACTCTTGATTCGTATATTGATTGATGACAAAGGGACCTAGCTAGTTAGGTTCAAACTTCTCTTTCTTTCCTCTGTCCTGCTCATTTATAGGGTTCTCTTTTAGGACCAAATCACCAGCCCGAAAGATTCTAGGTTTTACCCTATGATTGTAGCTCCTTGGTATTCTCTATTGGTATGTCGTTACATGATTGCCAGCTTGTTGATGATGCTCATCCAACAGTTCCAGTTCTTGAAGCCTAGATACTATATAGTCCTCATCTGAAATGATTCCTTTTAGTGACACATGGAGTGATGGAATCTCTACTTCAATGGGTAGTATGGCCTTTGATCCATATACCAAGGAATATGGTGTAGCTCTTGTTGGTGTTTTGATGCCGGTTCTATAGGCCCATAATGCGGGATTGAGTTGAACATGCCAATCTTGTCCAACATCGTTAACCATTTTCTTTAGTATTTTCAAAATTGTCTTATTTAGGGCCTCTTCCTGACCATTTCCCTGAGGATAATATGGTGTTGAGAAACGATGTTGGATATGAAATTTGTCACACAATTCCTAGACATACTGATTTTTAAATGGTCATCCATTATCAGTGATAATGGAATGAGGTATGTCATACCGACAGATTATGTAGTTCAATATGAATGACAAGATCCATTTTCCAGTGATAGTTGTGAGAGGAACTGCTTCAATCCATTTTGTAAAGTATTATGTTGTTGTGATTATGAACTTGTGTCTATTGGATGAAGACGAATTTATCTTTCCTACCAAGTCTAATCCCCATTGACAAAAGGGCCATGTTGATGTGAGTGGATGTAATTCTTGAGCTAGTGCGTGGATCAGATTACTATGAATCTGACACTTTTGGCACTTCTTGACAAGCTAATAAGACTCCTTCTCCATAATTGGCCAGTAATACCCTAAATGAAGGAGTTTCTTTGCTAGAGTTATACCACTTAAATGAGTTCCACAAATACCTTCATGAACCTCATGTAAGGTTGTCTCAAATTTGTTATGTTCTAAACATCAGAGAAGAGTACCATCTAGACCTTGACAATAAAGTATGTCAATGATTAAGGTATGTCGGGTGGATTGGCAGATGAAGTTGCGTTTTTGGTTTCTAGAAAGATCAGGGGGGAGGATGTTGTCCTTTAGGTATGCATAGGTTTTTTCATAGATGGAGGTTTCAACGGTATCTAAATGGTATATAGTTTGGGTTTTCAAACTATTATAAGAAGGATTAGATACTTGTTCTACCATAAACTCATAACGACCACGTTTCTCCAATAATTGTGAAAGAGAAGCAATTGTCGCCATAGCATTTGCCACTTTGTTTTTTGCCCTTGGAATTTGGTCAAATTTGATATTGATAAAGTATTGTTTGAGATCATCTATCAGCGCTTATAGGGCATCAAATTCTCATCTTTTGTCTGATATTCATCATTTACTTGATAAATGACTAATTGAGAATCCCCATATACCTGTAACTCTATGATTTTTCATTCAATTGCCACTTTGAATCCAATGATTAATGCCTTATACTCTACCACATTATTCGTACATTGAAACATTAGTCTATAACATTTTGGGATAGTGTGTCCTTGGGGTGTAATGAGAAAAAATCATGAACCAGATCCTCTTTGTGTATATGATCCAGCAAAATAAAGTATCCATTGTTGTGGTGTTATTGTCAGAATGTCTGCATCAGGAAACTCCATTGTCATAGGTCAATCATCTAGTAAAGGAGCTTTGGCTAATTTTTTGATGATCACTTGACCTTTGATGGCTCTCCTTTCCACATACTGAATATCAGACTCACTTAAAAGAATGACCCATTTGGCTAGTCTACATGTTAAAGTAGCCTTACTAAGTAAATATTTTAATGGATCGATTTTTGCTATGATCCTGATCGTTTGAGTCAACATGTAATTCTACAACTGCTGGGTAGAAAATACCACCACCAAACAATATTTCTCAATGAAGGTATAATGCCATTTAAAGTTTTGTTGATGTAGTAAATGGCTTGTTCCCTTCCCTCATAATCTTCTTGTGCCAATAGTGCTCCTAAAGAAATATATGTTGTTACAATGTAAAGTATTAAAGGTCTTCCTTCTATAGGTGACATGAGAATAGGTGGTGACATCAGATATTTCTTTATTTGGTTGAAATTTGTTTCACACCCATTATCCCATTTAAATACAACATTCTTATGCAATAAATGATTAAATGGGTGACTTTTTCTGCCAACTGGGAGATAAATCTCATGATTGATTGTAGCCATCTTGTAGCGACCTTAGTTGACTGATGTTTCTGGGTGCTGGCATTTCCATTATTTCCCTTACCTTTGTTGGATCTACTTCGATACCTTTTTCTGAGACTATGTATCCTAAGAATTTTGCTGATGTAACCCCAAAGACGCATTTCTTGAGATTTAGTCTGACATTGAACTTTTCTAGCCTCGTGAAATTCTTTCCTAGGATATCCAGATATCCCTCCCTAGAATAATATTTAGCTAGAATATCATCTACATAATCCTCCATAAAGGTGTGCATCATATCATGAAAGATAGTGGTCATTTCTCTTTGATAAGTTGCCCCTACATTTTTCAAACCAAAGGGCATGACATTCCAGCAAAAGGTTCCCCATGGACATGTGAATGTAGCTTTCTCCTGATCTTATGGTGCTATCTTAATTTGGTTGTATCTGGAGAAACCATCCATTATTGACAACATGGAATGCCCTACTATTAAGTCTACGATGATGTCAATATTAGGCAAGGGGAAATCATCCTTGGGGCATGCCTTATTTAGATCCCTAAAATCTGTACATATCCTGATACTATTATCTAGCTTTGATATAGGTACAATATTTGATATCCATTCGACATAATCAATAGACCTAATGAAACCGGCATCAAATAATTTCTTCAGCTCGACCTTTACCATTAGTGCGATGTGTGGATGCATCTTTCTCAATTTTTGTTTTACAAGTTTGATTCCAGTGGGCAAAGACAGATGATGCATTAAAATATTTGGGTCCAAACCTGGCATATCATAGTATGACCAAGAAAATTTAATGCTTCTTTCTTCAAAGAATTTGATAAATTTAGGTCTTTCTTGTGCTATCATAGATTTTGCTAGATGTAAAATCTTTGCTCTTTCTTTGGTGCCAATGTTTACAGACTGTGTAGGCTCCACCAAAATTGATGACCTTTCAAGATAATGCTCTGAAAGAGTGTCAAATCTCCCATCTTTCAATGCCTTAGAGAATTTTTCACCATCAAATGCGTTCTTTATTTTCTCTTTTTCAAGATCTAATGCTGCCATAGAATGGTTTTCACCATTAGATCCATTATTCTTGTTTTTATTTTTGCAACTGGAAATATGACACCCTCCTGCCGAGTCACGTTGTTATGAGAATTATGGAAAGAACTTGTATCAGGTTCATCACAACATAGGAAATTTATGATAGCATCATTGTTTGCAAATATGGGTACATATATAGGTTCAATGGGTTCCCAATCAATAAGTTTAGGATGGACTAAAGGTATGAAGTCATCAGATTGAATTAGGTTAATGGTGGTAAGGGTTCAGAAATCTATGTCGTCAGATTTTTTACTAGGGATGTCAAGATCAATGATGGTACCCTCCTCAAGATTATCTAGTTCACTTAATGTTTGTTTGTCCTCACTTGAGTCATTGATATTTTGTGATCCTAATACAAATGATCTAGACCCTGAGCTCTATCCCTCCTCATGTGTAGGTGCATATTGTTTTATGAGATCAATTTGGATATTTTTGTAAGATATATCGGAACATAGATCCCATTCATATTCATTAGAATCTGTTTCAGATCTATCTCTAACTTGAAGGATTCTTTCAATAGTCTTCTTTTTCATTTCTTGTTTTTCTTCTTTTGAGTATCCCAATCCTGTCTTATCCTTTGAATGAAGAGTAAGAGGCTGAATAATTTCTATGATGCCTTCTTTCCTTTTTCCAACAGGTCCCTGTCCTTCATAACTCCTTTTTTTCTAAAATAGCCTTCCCTTTGCTATACTTATCTATGTTGATGTTGATGTTTGTTGATGTCAATGTTTCTCCATCTTTGTACAACCAATCGAGGATAGTTTTTTCTTCTGATTCATCCTCTATAGTACTGGCTCTCACAAATCTTTACTCTAGAACCGTGGCAGGTTGTGATGCTTGTTGTTTCATCATTGATGGTTGTCCATACATATTTGGAGATGGCATCAATTGTGAAAGATTAAGAGACTGCTCAATATAATATTGCCCCATTCCCTTGTCTGTCAACTGGACTTGTTCTTGGAATTTTTGTGATAAATAATTTTGGGTATCTTGATTGTTTGTTAATTTAGTTTCAACAACACTTGTATCTTGTGATTTATCCTTCTTCTCCACCCACATGGATATAATGTTCGGAGTTTTTTCACCATTTGATGAATTTTAAGTGCATGCTTCCCTATTGTGAGGCACAAAAGTGTCTTGAGAAGTTATGAGTGTGTTACAATGTTGAGGATTGTTACTATCTGCTGGTATAGTCACCTCTTGTCCATTTACTGGAAATTTCAAACATTGGTGATAGGTCGAAGGTACTGCTTGCATTTCATTAATCCATGGATGTCCTAAGAGTATATTGTAGGTTAACTCTTTTTCTAGTACCTAACATGCTATATTTTTCATCATTGGTCCCACTTGAATGGGCAACACATTCAGTCCTCTAGAAGATCTCTCTTCCTCATCATAAGCTTTTATTGTCATTTTCCTTCAGGAATCAATAGCATTATCTAAATACCCTAGTGCATAGATTAACTTAAAGTACAAATGATCAAACCAGCTCCCCCATCTATTAGGACTCTTTTAACATGATGCTTGTGGATCAATACTTCAATATGGAGAGTGGTGTTATGTGGATGATTAAGGGACACACCATCCTATTCAGAGAATGATAGATAGTATGGTGTGGTCAAATGTCCCACCATAGCCTGGAATTGAAAAACATCTAGGTTGTTGGGTAATGTGGTGGCAGCAAGTGCTTGTTCTAAAACTTCCTTATGTGATGGTGATAGTTTAAGGAGTTCAAGTATTGATATTTTCGCTGGTATTTTCTGAAGTTGGTCGACAATGTTGTATTGACTTGGAGGTGGAATTGTGTTTTTAGGTGCAACTCCCTTTAAAATTACTTTGGATTGCCCCCTTGTCATTACATTAATGAGTTGATAGTTTTGTCTTTCCCTGATTTTTAAAACATTTATCTGATTGTTGGATATTTGTATGCTCGGGATTAGATCTAGGGGGATAATGTCACTAGTTTTGTTGTTGTCCATGTGATTACTGGTTGCAGTATCACTTTCTACATCAGATAAAAAAAAGATTGTGTTATCATAAACGTGATTGATATTTTTTCCTTTATTGTTTGTAGAAGATGACTCTCCCTTGTCGTAATTTGGTAAAGGGTCTTTAAAGTTTGTATGATCATTGTTGTTTTGATGTCCCTCTATGCTTACTTTTTTGTTGTCAATCAGATCTTGGACTATATTTTTTAATTTCATGC
Organism: Sequoiadendron giganteum; assembly: GCA_007115665.2. Taxonomy (NCBI): domain Eukaryota; kingdom Viridiplantae; phylum Streptophyta; class Pinopsida; order Cupressales; family Cupressaceae; genus Sequoiadendron; species Sequoiadendron giganteum. The sequence goes on along the minus strand of CM021101.1, from coordinate 808,446,011 downwards.
AATCATTTGTCTTGTTTCCCTTATTGTTATGGAAGTTACAATAATCTGTGTCATTCCACCATGGTGGTTTGACTTTTGGATCCCAAAATCGTGCTTTTCATGTGATGATAAGATCACTTGCAACAAGTTCCTTCATTGTTGATTCCAGTGTTTGGCCTAATGGTGTGAATCGACGTCGGTTTGATGATTTTTGATACGTTTATGGTTTTGATTCTCCTTTGTTCAGATTATTGTTTTGATTGATATTTGACTTGATGTTTTGATCACTATTTTGGTTTGTCTTTGAAGTAGATGTTGTCAAGTTAAAAACTAGTTTTTCATTTTATAAATCACTTGCAGTTTCATTGATCCTAGTATTTCTGTTCTTTTGCCACAATTTTGGTATGTCATTGCTGGTATATTGATTTGAGGAGTTGGTATTGTTTGATTTTTCATTATAGTGCTTGATCACCCCTCGTTTTACCAATGCTTCTTCAATTTTAAGGCCATTTTCAATGACCTTTTCAAACATTAGAGGACATTGTAATTTGAGCCTATAGCTCATCTCATCCATCAAATTGTCTATGAATAACTCCATCTTTTCTTTCTCAGGTATGGAGCAAGGATACCTAGCAAATATTCTTTGCCATCATTGTAAGAAAGACAAGAATATCTCACCTTTGTTTTCCTTCATGTTATAGATATCCTTTATTGTGACGTCATGTTGGATGTTAAAAGAATATTGTGATATGAACCTATTGACAAGCTCTTCAAAAGTTTGTATACTTGGTTCCAATATGGAAAACCATTCCATACATTGCCCTCCTAAAATTCTTGGAAATAACCTCATGAGGTAAGTTTCTTCTTGCACAAATTATAAGCTCATGGTCTTGAATTCCCTTATATGCTCGATTGGATCTATCTTACCATTGTATTTGTCATACTTTGGATATTTGCAGTGTCTAGGGAAAGGTATCATGTCGACTGTTGGGTCAAAAGGATAAGGAAAAATGTCCTATAATGCATACCTTTTCGTGTTTCCCTTTGTCATGTCTTGTATTTGTTTTTGTAAGTTCTGCATTTGGTTTGTTAAGGCAACAACCAGATCTACACCTTGTGTGTGTTGTGGTATTTTTGTTTCACTTTTTCTAGGTGCTTCTTTTAAGCGATTGAAATCAAAATCATTGGGAAGTTTTGCACCTGATTCAACTAGCATTAGGAGATATTTCTCCATGTCTTGCTCTAAGATATTTTCCATAAATTTATGGAATTTTGGATCCTGTTGTGTTGTTTTTATGTCTTTTGTTGTTATTTCATTCTTGTCACTTTGATGTAACCTATTCCACGGATTTTCTTCTGCCATGGTATTTGATGTTTCAAGTTCTTTTTCTAAGAGCTTATGTTTTTGTAACCTGGTGAAGATTTTCATACAAGTGTTTTGTTTTTCCTACCAAACTTTGATCTTCTAGGACATTGGATAAATGTCAAGTGAATTTTTAACAAAGTCAAATAGGATGATATATCCTATTGATAAGACTAGGTTAAAAATCTAATTACTATGCCTCGTTTCATGATAGTAGGATGATAATATCCTGATGATGAAACTTTAGCTAAATAACCAAGATTTTGTTTTGATTTACTTGACACTTTATGGTTTGAAAGATCTAAATTTCAGTTGAAAAGATAGTTAACCGATAGGAACCTATTTGTTTATGGTTTCTAGACAGTGTCTATGTTGAAAAGATACTTCTGATTCACAAAATTATGTGTTATAGTTGTTAACTAAACTGATTGATCTATTTGTAAGCTCTTTGTTTTTTTTTTGTTTTTGGAAGTGCTAAAACAGAGTTTAGAAGCGCTAAAACAGAGCATTGAACCAATATTTCGTAGAAACGCTAAAACAGAGCTTATAAGCGCTATGATAGTTTTTGGAAGCGCTATTTTGTGAAAAGCGCTAAAACAGAGGTCAGAAGCGCTATGATATTTGATTCAAGCATTATTGTGCGGAAATGCTAAAATAGAGTTCAGAAGCGATGCAATAATTGATTGAAGCACTATTTTATGGAAGCGATATAATAGACCTCAAAAGCATTAAAACAGATCCTAGAAGCGCTATTTTGGGTTTCTTTATTGCAAAATTGGATTTGGCCTAGTGGAATATTCTATCATTGGTTGCGGGATGGATGATTGACGTATGGGTTGACTACAATTATGATCTTGTGTAAGAGCTCTCCTTTGCATAAAGGATTGTGAATAAAGAGGTTCTAAGGCGTAATCACTAGTATAATGTCTCTAGCGAAATCGTGATACCTATGTATGAAATCTCTATGATGAAGCAAGATTTTTTGACTCCGATACAAGAAACGTCTTTTCTCAAAAGGTTTTGGTAACCAAGTGGTCTCTTGGGTTTCTTGATTTTGATGGATTTCTTGACAAACTTTTTGGATTTCCAATCTCAAATCATGAATTTTTCTAACTTGATTTGATTTGCGGTTTTCATGATGATCTTTTATCTAAGTTACAATGATTTGAAAACATAGCAAGAAAATTGTAGAATAGTTGTCTTTAATCCTAGAATTTGAACAGTAGTGTATGTTTAAGAACCATGAATGGTCCTTATTAATTTCCAGTGGTTTTGTTTTAACAAAGATATACTTCAGACAAACTCACTCTTAAAGTCAAAAAGGTCATCGTTATACTCAACAACCCACATCTTAAAATTGCATTGACTCACACAGCTGTGTCACCCCCTAGAGGGCACCCATGTTTTTGTCATTTCCAGTTGCGTACTCAAAGTTGGATTTCTCGTCCCTTGAGAAAACGGTCCTTCCTAATTATATGGTGAGTGTCTTGGGGGCATATTCTTCCCTCCCCTTGCACTGTGAGTATTACAATGTTTGGTTAACTGACTCAGTTGGATACTATGCTATGGTTCTTAGATAGGTTTTCTATGCGGTGCGACAAATGATAAACTCCCTCAGGAGACCTCCCAATCTTTAGAACAAATATTTTAGGGATGGTTATCTTGCACACTACCATCGAGTTGGAATTTCATCAACAACTCACATTTGTTTAGAGTGGGTTGCAATCCTTGTCTTTAGGCATTCCCACTTAGGTCGTTTTGGTAGGGTGAGTACTTTTCCCACTACGGCAGGCCTTCTAAAGGTTTTAACAAAAGTGTAAAATTGCATGGAAATAAAGGATGAGTCTAGCATTTTTAATCACCCAGTTAAGGGGAGAGAATAATCCTATTCACCACACAAGTACAATAATCAATGATTTATTTTAAAACCCAAAAAGATAAATTTTGCTATTCTATGTGAAGATTTTGCTTCACAAAAGCCATGGTGTCAATTTTAACTGATATAGAAAAATGTGTGATGTCTATCCTAGGATTGATAAATTTTAAATCAAGTGACTACCCTAGGATTGACTCTTTTTAGTCCAAATGCATCAAAATAAAATTTTGGTCGTGGTCACGACGAATCCAGATAAGCAGTTATAGAAGCGTTGAAATAGAGAATAGAAGCATTATAGTTTATAATAGATGCGCTATAGTCGAAAGTGTTGAAACAGAGATTGAAAGCACTATAATTTTCCATAGAAGCGCTATATCAGATGTGTTGAAAATGAGTGGCTGATGCGTTGAAAAAGATCATGAAAGTGCTATAGTTTCCTTCCCAAAAGCACTAAAATAGCTCTCCAATGTGCTATAGTTGTGCAGAAGCGCTGAAACAGAGCTCGAAAACATTGAAGTAGAGCTCGGAAGCGCTATATTTTTCCATGGAAGTGCTATAGTTTTTGTCGGAAGCGCTAGAAAAGCTCTCACTCATGCTAAACTGAACACGCCGAAAACCTGTGCGACACTTTTCAAAAGAAAAAAAAATTGTAAAATATGGGGTTATGCCCCGTGGTGGGCACCAAATTGTAAGTGTGAATAAGTAAACAGTAAGTAAACACTTCTTAATACAACATTATATCAACATAATTAATCTAATTTAATCTAATTGAAACAAAAAAAGACTCTTGAAAGCATCATATTGCTCTCTATCTCCAAAGATTTATCAAATCATTGTGTCTCACAGATCGTGTAAGCACTATGACTGTTTAAAATGACAATCTAAAGAATGAGAATGCTGCTAAATGTAGGAAACCAATCCTATATGATGATTACTAAACTTGACATGAATTCAGATAAATGAAAGCTACAACAAACTAAATGCAACCATGATTTATGAATTAAAGCTATGATTCTATTGCCAAAATGCTTGATGTTGGATGCTTGATGCTTGATTCTATTGTTGTTGAGTAAGTTTGTGTAAAATTGGGATCCTTTCTTTGTTGTACAGGGTTGTATTTATAGATATCCAGGCAGCAGATTTGCACAGGGGCAGCAAACAGAGGCCTAGATTCAATCTAGAGGATTGAATGGTGAGAGATGGAGGAAATTGAGAAGATTTTGGGAGTTCCGACCCATGAAAACACCAAGCAAGAAGATAGGAAGGATTGATGGAAGAGGATTGAGAGATGGATTTCCAATTTATCTCCAAGTCTTCTCGTGAAGATTGAATCAATTAATTTAGACATAAATTAGACATATAATATCTAATTTGGTATTTGAGGAAATAGAGGAATTTGATCTATGTTTTTATTTAAATATATATTTTTATTTATTTAAATTAGTAAAAGAGGGATAAATAATCTAATAAAACAAACTATAAAAGTTGTATATTAAATTAAAATAGAAGAATTTATGATAATTAAACAAATAAAGTATTTAACCTTTGTTTAATTTATTTAAGATTGAATGATGTGATAAAGATAAAATAAAGGAATTGATAATTAAATTAAAAAAAGTATTTATTTTTGTTTATTTAATTAAGATGAAATAATAGTAGAATTAGAAGAATTTAAATAAGAATTTAAACATGAACTATATAAATAAATATTTCTATTTATTCAATAGTGGAGGAATTTAGGATAATTAATCAAATAAATCATATTTAATTAATCAGATTCTCCAAACCAATTTTAGGTGTATACACCTCCAACCCTTGAGCAAATAACCACAACATATTTCATAAGTTTATGCCCTTGATTGAACTAAATTGTGAACTTGAATATCGATAGATAGACTTGAAATTATTACCTTCAGTTTTTTCCCAATAATTTGGAGTGTGGGTTTTTTCTCAAGATGGTTTTCCCATGTAAAATTTGTGTTATGGTTTTATTATTAATTACTTAATTAAATTTATATATGCAATATTTTGTTGTTTCAATAGTTAAAGGATTTGAATAATTTTCACTATCCTCTCCTATGTTAGATTGGCATAGGGAGCTATTTTTGTGTACCCGAATTTCTTTCAGTTGGAATCAGATCTTGTTCAAAGATGTCTCATCTCTACGTTTGTTAAGTTTTTGTGCATGGCCACGTAGAAATATATACATGTGGACACTTGCATTATATTGTGTCTTTGAAGGAACCTACAATCACATCGGACAAAACATAATCAGTTCCTTCTCATCATGAAATCAAAATTAAAATAATATCTTAAGTTTTATCCAAAATTCTACAGACATAGTGCCCAAGATGATAGCACATCCCTAGGACCTTAGCACATATATCAAATTTTGGCATATCCTCTAGACCCTAGCAAATCCTCTAGATTCTAGCACCAATGTTGGACACTAGCATCCAGGTTGGATGCTAACACTCTGTAGGGTTCATTTGGCATGAAAAATCACCAAATTAATATATAAAAATTCAAATTGGACTTACCTCATGGGCTTGGAAAACTTGTGTTATACGGTCCCTCAGTGCCTACAACTTGGGTGGGTGATATGGTTGTTCAAAAGTCAAATTAAATAGTAAAAAGTAAAAAAAAATTACTATTTATAGTAAAAACAAATAAAAGATTTTGTTTTACCCTTTTCTTTAAGCACTCTCCATTCAAACCTTCATAACTTGGGCATGGGGACTTCAATTTTTGTGTCATTGGTTGTATTGGAATCTTGGTTGTGCCCTCATTCCTCCCATATTATTTTCATCATAGACTTATTTTTTTAAATGACCTTACCAAAGGCATTTTCATCAACCCTCTAGAAATTTATACTTGAAGATCACCACCTTGTCTATACATCCATAAAATCAAGTAGAAAGACAAGGGCATATATCTACCCTCGATTTTTTCTCTAGACCACACTATCATTCTTAGATATTTTTTGGACTAATACATCTATGTTTTCCTATAAGATGATTTTGGTTTTCTAACAAAGCAGTTTTGTAGTACACAATTCCTAACATTGTGGTATTGTAGGTTCCTATTCTAGGAGCTTCGTTCTCTCACTTGGAATGTTTTTCATCCTCTACATTATCCTTTACATACTTATTCACTTTCATTATTTTATTTCATATACTTTAGCTTACATATGCATGAAGTGTGACATGTTCGCTAAAGTGGGAGCTAAATGTAGCATTGTAAATTGTTCTCCCTATTGGTGCAAGCATAATTTCACAATCTATTTGGTACTTTCTTTAGTGTCCACTCCCCTAGTCCATTTTAGGACCATTTCTAGCCTTGTCCATACCTCCAACTTAAGAGATATGCTAGATGCTACCCTAAAAACCTTGTTGATGATCCTATACCCAACACTTTGGTCAATGCTAAAATTAGAGTTAAGTCCTAAGTCAAGAGACCTCTTATTAGTCACTCCTTTTTGGATGTGTGTGTGGCACATAGAATCTAGCACGGTGTCCTAGCGTCTCGCCTATATGCATGAAAAATTAGGTCACTTGTAAGAATCAACCTTTTCTTTGAGTGATGTGACCTTGATTTTGATATTTATGTGCTAAAATGGTTCCTAAATTCAAATTTGATATGTTAGCCTACACCTAAGGTCATTCTCTTACTCCCTATTCAAACATGGATTTTTTTCATTAGTAAAAAAATAACATTATGAATTCTATAGTGAAGCCCTATCAAAATGAATGTTCAGCTCTGCAATTATGAACAATATTTACTACTATTTGATCTCTTACTATCTTAGTTGAAGTTCCATGGGTGTTGCAAAATGGTTGGGATCACTGACTAATGATCGGCTTGAATCTCTTCATCATGATTTGGTATGGTTTCAGCTTAATCTCCCACTCAATATTTGATCGCATTGCTTCATTAAAGTGAAGTGACTTATTTTGATTTATTTCTCCTAAGCATACTATTCCTCTTGGGTTGGATCTTGCATTATCTTTTTTAAGGTATCTAGAATCCACTATTTAACACACTTGAGTAGGGCTTTAATTATCATTTTGTTTGTTATTTCTCATCACACTCTTAGACACACTTAAGATTCAAAGGACACATTATTAAGTATTTTATAAATTTGGTTATTCATGGAGGTATTCCAATACCAAAATTAGGGTTTGACTAAGGTAAAATCCTACATAGCCACAACCACTTTTTCTCCTATGTTCGTGTAGGCTTAGATTTGGAAAAAGAACTAGCAGAGGTTGGCAAGGGAGATTAGTACAAAAATTACTAAATTGTCACCTAAGTTGCACCATACAATCAAGAGCCCAACATGGTGCATTGTCATCCATGCAATGCACCTACGTACTAGATAGTGGCCCATTCATTTTCGGTGATGGGTTCCTCTTAGTTTTCCCTTTTATAGTCTATATTATTTTTTTGTAAACTGCAACATTTATTCATTTAATTAGTTAAGGGTTTGTGTCTCATACGATAATTAAATCATACTTTTATCAATCAGTCATCTTCACAATAAGGAACATAACCCAAGTAGCTTGGCTCTCCTTTGAAGACACTAGCCAGGTGTAACACCTTCATTTTTTTTTGTTCTAATATTTAGTAGGGAAATATTGATATGATTTAGTTCACTAATTAGTCTAGATTCCTTTTTCCACTAAAACAAGTGGTTGTAGCAATTGCTCAGCTTCGTGCCTCTTAAGTTAAGCTTATCCCTAAGATAATAGTTACTTTCTCTTGTAATAATGTTCATATTAGCATCTATGATGGTCCTCCTTATATATAAACAATGATTGCCTAGAAAACCATTAGTAAATTTATAGTGGATCTAATGATGTGCATATTTTTCAAGATAGCCTAGTTGGTAGTATCCATCCTTCAAAGACTTAAACCAATTTGTTCTAATTCTAACAAGTTTTTCAATTAATAACTACACAAATACATGTTCCACGTTGACCTGTAGGATTCCACAAGCCATAGTGAATGCTTGAATGAGATTTTTTTGTATATTGTGAACTTTCACTAGTAAACTTTGAGAATTTTTTTTGTATAACCTAAGGGTAAGGTAGTTGTAAGGGGGAAAATAAGAATAAGGAAAAAATGATAAAATAAAATGAAGGAGATCAAAGAAAGATCAAATTCCAACCATACTCATGAAATGAAGTTATAAAATAATGAAATCAATCAAGAATTGCAATCATAAAGAGAATGTAAACTGAATTCAATCATTACAATGTTACCATCCCATGTTGAAGTGTAATTCATATTGATGTTGGATTGTCTTGGATCAATACAAAGCCTCCATATTGTTGTAAAAGATTCAAAAGGTGTGTTAATGATGATCAAAGATGTATGTGTGCTAAATGTGCTTCAATGACTATTTTGGCATAACCTATCCATAAATTCTCTAGATTCTCCAATCGATTTTGAGAAGAAAGAAGGTTGTTTATAGATTTTTAGGTTTTAGATGAACGATCGAGATTCACTAGTGAAAGATCATGATCAATGGTTGAGAATTTTTTAGAGGAAATAGATTGGTCAGTTATCTCCTCTGATTGATCCAATTAAGGATTTTAATTGGATAATCAGTGGGATTAGATTGGAATGATTGATGGGATTGAGAAATCGGGTTGATTGGTTAATGGGATTGAAGAAATCAGTGGGACTGGGAAATAGATGGGTTAGTCAACCAATTAGAGTGAGAAATTAGTAGTCATGATTTACTCAATCAAAAAGGGGTGAGGATAATTAATTAATATTAGAGATAAACACGCGCAAGTTTTCTTTTGACTTTAACAAATAAAGATACATTTATTTGTTTTTGACAAAGTAAGCAGCATTTACAGGGTGTTGTACCCTTACACAACAAGCCTCATGGGCCAAAAAATATTAGTTCCAGGATATATCAATAATAATCCAAAAAAGAACTGAAACAACAAAAAAATAGCACAACGACCACAGATAGACAACAGAAAAATAAAACACAAACCCGAGCAGAAACTAACTAGAATTGTCCTAGTTTTTGGGTAGGAGGTCCACAGCATCGTCTCCAACCTAATCTTGATTATCCTGAGCGTTATTTCCCTCTAGCTCATCTTTAAGCAACGTGGACAAAGTGTTGGTGACAAAATGAACCAACTTCACAGTGAAGCGGGTTAGGCCTCTGAATCTTTTGTCCAACGTGTCCATATTCTCTTTCAGTGCACGAAGCTCCTCACCATCATCAGCGGTCTTTGGGTCCTTGCCAAGCTCAGCTTCTAGTGGGTGCAAAGACTGAGAGGTTGAGATCTCTTTCAGCATATTGTTGTTGTTCGAGATAGTATGGGGCCCCTCCACATTATCTTCCTCTTCCTCCTCAGTCATTTCCTCCTCCTTATACTCCTTACTGTTCATCTACTCCTCCTTTGAATCCATCACAATCTGCCCTTTTTTGTTGATTTTTACCAATCTCCCCGACCTTCGAATAGTGGTCTCCCCACCAGTCATAACCATAGTCTCCACAACTGTATCACCATTGGAGTCTTTTCCCACAACATTCTTCTCTTTTCCCTCTTTCAATATATTTATTTGTTGACCATGTTTTATGATTTTGAATAATTGATTTAATTATTCAAATTTAGAGAAGGGAAAGTAGTTTTAATTAAATTATTAATGATAAAAATTTAATTGTTTTAGATGAATAGGGTATATTAGTGATAAAATTAAATAATTGATGTTTATTTAAAATTAATCAGGAGGAATAAAGTTAGATTAGGTGATGACATAGTGAATTAATTAAATAATTAAATATTATTCAATTAATAGAGGAAAATAGGGTTAATGATGTAAATGATGTTAAAAAGGGGATTAATGATGTAAATGAGATGAAATACAATAGTGATAAAGACAATGATGTTGATAATGGAAAATTGCAATTTAGGATATGTGATATGCATTAGGTCATTTTTACATGTCTACATTTTGCCCCTCTTTGAGACAAAGTATTGGTTACTTTTTTTCAAATAATTTGATGTTCAAATCAAGATTTGAAAAAATTAATAATGCCCCACTTTGCCCTAGTGGTCAGTAGAAAGATAATACGATGGTGGGATGCCCCCTCGAGAGGTTGGCCGAAAAAATTACTTTTCTAGTCGGGATCGTGACAAGGTTTTGATATAGTTTATATGCATAGAGGACAAAAATTTAGGCTATATGGCCCACATTTATGTTTTCAAATGTTCCAAGGTGCTCAAAATTTAGACCTAGGAGGGTTTCCAAGGTAAAAATTAGGTTTTGGGGGGGTCAAAATAGGAAATTAGGGTTAATTTTTTCTCATTTTCACTCTAAGCCTTAGGAAATTCTTGCCTCTATAGATCTTGTTGCTGCAATTTTTGATTTGCAATGGTGAGGATTTTGTATGCCCCACACCAAGCAGATGCAGTTTGTTCATTCAGGAGGCCAGCTAGCACAGGCATCACGGTATGTATCCCTTCCTTTCTTGGTTTCATCAATTCTTGTTTGTGTAATTAATGCTCAAAACTTAATTAGATGATAGTGATAATCTCACGTTTTTACCACTATTATCTCAATATGACGGCTATTGTAGTTTGTATTTTTACCACTTTTGTAAAAATTCCACGCTAGTGTAAAAACCAAACACTATTGTTGATTGCTTTTGTAAAATTTATACACTATTGTTTTTCTTCTAGGAAAGTTACCACTATCATCAAATTTGTATTCTATCATATAAACTAATGATGCAGGAGCATCCTTGGTTCTTTGCAATCTTGCATCAACCAAAAATTGTTTTCATTCAGTTTTGTTCTTGTTCAGTTCTTATTCAGTTCAAGTTGGAAGATTCGGTATTTCATCATATTTGCTCACCAAACCCTACAGATCTATAATTTCATTGTGGATATGTTCATTTTCCTTATTCCAATTTTTTAGCTTGATTGGATCTTTTTCTGGCAAGTTACTATTTTCGGAGTAAGTGATAGTTTTTCGAACTAGCCTCAGAATAATTTCAAAGCTAACTACTAGTTTGATCGCTCATGGATCTTTCTCATAGCTTGCAAATCCTTGCGAGATGTTTTGAATTATTCCATGGAGTGTCCTCGACCTTAATTTTAGGTTCACACTTCATCATATGCACCTTCCATGGAGAAATTCAAATTTGAGGCCGACCTATTCATGTACACATTATGTTTCCTTCATCGGAGATTGTAATGATCTTTGGCCGATGCAGATGTTTCTAGATCTGTGAATATGATATAAATCTTGTAATAGATCATTAAGAAAGGGGAATCAATATCAAGTAGATTAAGATGTATGTGGAATTTGATCTATGAGATTTTTGCTCGCATGTAGGATATTGTATTTTGAGCATGTTGTATCAGGCCTATGAGCTGAATCTATAAGCCCGAATGTTGTCGACTGATTGTAATCAAAATATTTGTTAATAAGAATATATGAATCTACATTTACCTCCATATTATGTGTTTCTTATGTTGTGTAACTCTTGTTGCACGGTCCGGATTGTTCTCTTTGAGGACCCTCCTACCGTGACTGCACCAACTAACCACTTGTGTATAAGGAAGTTGCTAGTGTAGAAACTAACCACTATCATAGTAAATAGGGTCACTTTTGTAAAACCATGCCGCTATTGTCAAAAATGAATGATTTAGCTAGTTTTTTTGTACTTTAAAGTTCGTGATTCAATTTTCTAGCAAATTTTTTATGTTGTGGGTTGAATGTTTCTAGGGGGTTCTCAAACCATTGTATTCTAGGGAGTGATGGCCATGAAAGTTGTTTGACTTGATCATTGGTTTTCAGGAGGTGGAGAGAGACTTTATTGGAATTTTTGATCTCTAAGACATTTTTTATATGCCTGGGATCAAATGTCATAGGGAAATGATGACCGTACTTGTAGAGAGATGGCATTCTAATTTGTCATCCTATCTTCCTACTGGTGAGGTGATGATTACCCTTGAGGATGTTTGGAGGATTATGAGGATCCCCATTCACAATGATTTGGTCACTTATGATGTTAGGTAGGGTACCCTCGCCATGCAACAAGTACTTGGTGTGTGACAACTATAGGTAGTGGACTCAAAGATTGACTTGACTCCCTTTATTGATGACATAGATCTAATGTCTATGGTGTTAGCAAGTTTTATTATCGAGCCCCTGAAGCTTGATCATAGAGGTAGGGGATTTACTATTGGTTAGGGAATCTACATAGAGAAAATGATGGATTACGTGACAATTTATGCTTGGGGGTCATGCATTTTGGTGCATTTATATTGAGATATGCATGAGGTTGTTTATCATGGTGACAGTTCCATTTTAGTAGGCATGACTCTTCTACATGTGTGGGCCTAGGAGAGGATTGCAATGAACAAGATATATGGTATGCTATTGTAGGATACACATGATCCCTTCTCATACAAATATTCGAATTTTCTACATTACACCTAGCTAGTCAGTTGGTCCTCTGGACTCTCGTACTACTACAAATTATGATCAGTGGTGGGCCCATAGATTACCCTTACGATTTATAGATATTGTTAGCATTGGGTCAATGATGGGATAGGTTCAGAGGGTTGTTGGTGTCAACAATAGGAGAGGTGATCGATAGAGGTTTCGAATCGTAGTTGAGTAGCTTGATAGGGCCTAGGGTGACGATCAAGATTAGCATGATGGGCAATAGGGACCCTAGGATGGACAACAATAGTAGGGGCTACAAGCACCATAAGGACATCCCCCATAGGGGATATAGCAAATCAAATAGCCCAACTGACAACGAACAAATATGCCAAGGTCATAGAGCAAGATGCCAAGATTACTCGGTATCGAGCAATAGAGGGACATGTGGCCATTATTACTATGGAGCGGGATGGTCTTTGTCAAGAGAGAGATGCTTTGAGGCAAGTGTTGGCCATTGAGAGGTAGCAGAGACTTGTAGCTAAGATTTTATTAGCCTCCTCCATTTCCTTCGCTCAGTATCAGGCTAAGAGAGATCAACTTATGAGAGAGTTTACTTATTACCAGACTCTATATGAGGCTTTTTTTCCTAGTTCTCTCATTTCATAGAGCCAAGCAGTGAGACACTGGCAGAGTTTGGTGGAAAGTTGTAATGTCCCTAATTGGGAATGCCTAAATTTTCCCTAATTTTCTTGCTTAAATAAACAATGAGTTTAGAGAGTACCTTTCTTTTTAAGTTTTATCCCTACACATAGGTTAGAAATCATCACCATAATCTTTTTGAGTAACAGATTATAATCATTTATCACAATGTCAATAATTATCAATTAATCGTATTTCAAGTATTAGTAAACTCATGACAACATGGTAGAGTAGGTGAAGTTGTAGTGAGTGTCTTGGTAGCCAACTCTTCTAGACCCAAGGGCAACACCTTTTGAGATAACATCAAGTACCCCCTTGGCCCATGTGCACTCATCTTTTCCCCTCTCGGGCGGTGTATGTAGAAGATTCCCTCTCGCTATGCTCCCTCGACAATCCTTGCAAGGTAAGTGAAGTTGTAGTGGATGTCCTAGTAGCCAACTCTTATAGACCTAAGGTAAAAACTCATTGAGGCAACGACAAGTACCACCTTTCCCCATGTGGTCTCATCTTGTCCCCCCTGGGTGGCGTATCAAGAAGGTTCCCTCTCATTGTACTCCCTTGATAATACTCATAGGGTAAGTGAAGTTGCAGCGAGTGTCCTGGTAGCCAACTCTTCTAGACCCAAGGGAAGCACCTGTTGAGGCAATGACAAGTACCTCCTTGGCTCATGTGGGCTCATCTTTTCCCCACTGGTGGCGTATCTAGAAGATGTCCTCTCATTGTACTCCCTTGGTAATCCTTCCTTCCCTTGTCCATGGTGTGGATAAGTGTTGGTTTTACTAACTCACATTTAAATTAAAGCATCTATCAAACTCATTACACTATGATGGGTGGTTAGGAGTTGCAAAAGGTATCTTGGTGGTTTAACTCTTCTAGACCCAAAGGCAATACTTATTGAGACAACCCTAGTACCCCTTTGGCCCATGTTGGCTCATCTTGTCCCCTCTCAGGTGGTGTATCTAGAAGAGGACACCTTGGTATACCTTCTTATAAATTCCCCTTTTTCCTACCATGGTGAAGGCATAAACACAATGATGGAATTCTTAAATAAATATATCATCAATTTTCTTAAGAGGTAAGAACTTCACACATGGATCATTCCTTCTAAATAACATAAACAAATACTTAATATAGACAGGAAAATATATATATATGACATTAAAATTATCATCCCTAAATATCCATAAATGGTAATACTTAAAATGTTACCTATATAAACAACATTAATGTAAAGAGTGAAAGCTCTTTAAAACAACATCGACAAATACTTTAAATAACATCAATTATATTCAAAATATAGTCATCATTCTATTCATTTAGACATCAAAGAAACTAGTCAATTTCAAACAACGACATAAAGTCGATAAGATAATTTCATATACAATTCTAGTCTAAAAACATACATGTGTCATAATACATAATTTAGAATTCAAAATACAGTAGATGATAATAATATCAGTTACAAATCGAGACTTAGGCATTCAGTCACCTTAAGCTCTTCATTACATAATAAAGAATATATAAAGCATAAAAGAAGATGCCATTCATTGATCTTCCATCCAAAAGAAAATCTTCAACAAAGAAGACGAGAACAAGGATCGGGCACTTTTTCCTCCCAACCTCAAAGCTTACGCTTCCCCGAAATTCCTTATTCAATCAAGAAATACCTGACCCTACATGAATTGCTTAGCAAAAAGCAGTCTACGAGCAAGATGGAATCTAGTGCATGCCTAGTATAACTAGTAAAACCACAAGCATTTTCATTTTTCTAAGTCATTTAAGAAATAATAAAGTTCGATACTATGATATAGTAGAGAGTTCAATAAATCCATTTGTTTCAATGGTCCTTAAATTACTTGGCCAAGTAAAATGTCATGCACGACAAATAAAGCAGTTTTGGAAAAGAAAAACTACTCTCTCTATTTACCCATATTCGGCACCCATCCCGGAAGGTAACTTTCCCAAAAACATAACATGCAGAGTCATCTATCAATCATGCATGGTCTAAACAGTCAAACACAATCTTTTGAAAACAACAAACTGAAAACTTGTTTGAAGCGAAAACAGATTAAAAAGTCATTTCTTTTCCTTGTTTAAATTCATAAAAGACAAAAAGTTAATATTTTAAATTGAGTAATTAAATATCAAAAAAGTTAAATGAAGGTGTAACTCCAGTATGCAAGTTAAATACATATAAAAAATAGAATTAAAAGAGTACACATTCATTCGTTTATACTCATCTAATTAATGTTGTTTCAAATTAGTTCTTGATGATTTTTTTAAAAAAATCTTATTTCAAGTTTAATCATTTTATTTCTAGTTTAACATATTCTCATAAAATAAATAATAATCATTCATCAGATTTAAAATAACTCATTTATCTATTTTTGTTTGACAATTTCGTTTGTAAGGTGAAAATTCCAATTATTGAATAACCTCCGTTTCGAAATCGTGTTTAAATTTGAAGTTATTTCTATCAAAGATTTTATGTCAGAGTTTATTTGTCAAATTAAATTCAATTAAGAAATTTTATGTCAGCCAAAGTTATGTATTTTCTGTTCAAGATCATTTTTGGATCTAAAATAATAAAAATCATTTTCTGGTTTATAAATTTTTCTAGATTCATTTCATTGTTTATTTTATGATTTCAATCAAGATTTTTCCTAAATTCTTCTGTTCCTAAATTTGTCTAATATTCTGGAAAATAAATACAATCTGATTTGTTGAAATTTTTCAATAAAATACAAAGGGATAGATTTTGCAAACAATTTTGTAGATCATTATTTTCAAATTTCATTAAACAGAGAAAAAAAATATACTAAATACCAGAAATTCGAAAAGAATTGAAAGATTTGATGTAGAATTTAAATTTACAAATCTTACCTGGTAAAATTCATTTTCTGCAAATGTAATTATGAAACTTCCCTGTCTTTTATTTTTGAATTCCTCTATTCTTTTCCCTGGTGTCTCTTCCTATCTCCTATCTTCTATTTTCTATCTTACTGGTCGTCCCTATTCTTCCTATAGCTTTTATCTCCCTGCCTGGTGCACCTCTTATCCATTACTGTTGCTAATCTGGAGTGAATGGAATTAGAAATTAGAAGCTTGCGCATGGGATGTGATCCTTTGGGAAGAGAACCAGTCCCTTGGGAGGCCATGTATTTTCTTGTGGCAGATCCCTACCTGGGCGCATGAGGGGACTGTCCCTTTGTTGATGCATGGGTGAGAGGAGGGAAGGATGAGCGTGCCTTCTCCTTGGCCACACCCTTTCCTTACTCCTTATTCTTGTGTGGGAAAAGCAAGGGCAGTAATTGTGAATGGAGGTGTATGGTTGTATGCCTAAATTGTCCCTGCTTTGCTCTCCAAATAGGCCGCGTGGGAGAGTAGAGTAGATTGAAGGCTATGCATGGGTTTGAAGAATCATAGTATGCCTTCCAAACAATTAGCCTCACAAAACATAAACTTCCCCTTAATGAAACTCTCTATCCATTTTGGTTTTTTTTCTCAAGAACAAATAAAAACGAATTTTTTTCTCTCCCCCTCCCAATTTTGAAATTCATCTTGTATATATTTTTTTTTCTCATGCATTGTTCGTCAACAGGAGAATGAAATCCACAAATTATTCAATGATCTCCAGTTTAGAATTCGAACTCCAGTCTCTAATTTTGATTGCTTCTTGATAATATTAAAGATATTTTCTTCCACATGTTAACTGAAGTTTTAATTTTGAATGCATAATCAATGTGTACGTAAGTTTGTTTTCAATTTCTCCCTTTAGCCAATTTAAGATTTAATTCAATTTCTGAATTTAAAAATCTCCTCTTTTTATAATTTCAATATAAAAACGCATTTAATTTATAAAACACTTTTAAAAAAAAAAAATTAATCTAATTTCGAAATAAAAATCAATTGCATTTAAATTTCAAAATTTCAAACATATTATTTCCAAACAATAATAAAATATTTAAACAATCAATCTAATCATATAATTTTAAATCAATTTCATCAAATTTAACCAAATAATCATTTAAATCACATGCATTTTTCACAATTTTGAGAAATTACATTAAAACTAGATTTAAAATTTGCAAACATGATAAACGCAAAATGCATTAAAATATTATCTATGTGAGTGTGTGAGATTCCATCAATTCTAAAACGTCAATCGGCTAAACAACTCTACCTGATCATTGTTCTTGCCTTCCATCACGTTCACCTGTTCCTGCATTCACTTGCACTCGATTTAACATCAGTAATGACAAACCCCGAAATTAATATAAATGCATTTCAAATCATAATAATTGCATTTCGATTTCAATTTAACTATAATTAAAATAATCATTTAATTTCCATTTAAATAGCGACATAATAGTTGATATATGCATTTAATTGATCAATGAAAATCTATACGTGACATCCTTCCCCTCTTGGAAGAGACATCGTCTCGATGTCTTATTAGTCATTCAATAAGCATTACATCATCATCAATAAAACATACTATCTCATTCAATAAACATAGTATCTCAATAGGTAAAGCATAGTATCTCAATCATAATGAAATAGTAACTAACAGCATAGTTCTCAAACATAAGCATAAACAATAACAGTAACATCTACGCTATCAAATTTCACAACATGTGAATCAAAACCAGAGTATCAAGTATCTTCACACAAAAAAAATGCTAATCTATGAAAGCAAATGAGAAAAATGACGGTCTATCATCTCAGAATCCTTCCATGTAGCACTATTCTCAGTATACTGGTCCCACTGGACCTTGTACTGAGTATTATCTCTGTTACGCAGCTTAATGCTACACCTGTCTAGGATTTGGATGGGCCCCACTAGCACCACCCCTGGATCCTGTACCTGTAAAGAACGCTAATCAAGAATATGAGATGCATCACGATGATATGGTTTCAACAAAGAAACATGGAAAACATTATGGAGTCGAGCTAGAGCAGGTGGTAACGCTAGTCTATATGCAACTAGATTAATAACTTCCAGTACATCAAATGGTCCCACAAATATGGGTGCCAACTTTGATGATTTCCCAAATGAGATAGAGCTCTTATGAGGCTTAACCCTCAAGAAGACTTTATCTCCTGCAGCAAACTGTCAGAAAGTCTTGTTCCTATTAGCATAGCTCTTCTGTCTATCGGCTTCTTCCTTCAACTTCATTTGCTCATCCATTTCCTTGAGCATATCTAGACCAATAATGGTCATGTCTTCCATCATGTCCCAACTGATGGGTGTACAACATTTCCATCCATATAGTGCCTCAAAAGGTGCCATACCCAATGATGCATGAAATGAGTTATTGTAGGCAAACTCAACCAATGGTAAATATTCCTCCCACTTGTACTACTGATCCATGCAGTACATCCTCAGTAAGTCCTCCACAACCTATTTGACCCTTTCATTTTGGCCATCAATTTATGGGTGATAGGCAGAACTAAAATTCAATTTAGTTCCCAAAGTTGCATACAGTGTAGTCCAGAACCTAAATGTCATCCTGGTATCTCTATCAGAAATAATGGTCTCTAGTACATCATGCAATCTAAATATCTCTTGCACAAATTTCCTTGCAAGAGTCAATGATCCATCCTTCAAATTTCCAGGTATGAAATGTGAAACCTTCATCAGCTTATCAACAACTACTAAGATGGTATCATGTATATTCCTACTCAAAGGTAATCCTTGGATGAAATCCATACTGATTACTTGCCACTTATACTCAGGTATATCGGGGGGATACAAAATTCCTACTAGATGCACATGCTCAGCCTTGACTTACTGCAATTCCAAACATCTAGCCACGTACTCCATGACATATTTCTTAAGCTTAGGCCAAAAATACAAAGCCTTCAACTCAGCTACCATCTTCATAACTCCTGGATGCCCTGAATAAGGTGCAACATGAACTTCCTCAAGAATCAACTTCCTCAAATCTCCACCCTTAGGGATATACATCCTTCCCTGATATCTAACAATACCATCCAACTCCATCACATATCCATCAAATCTATGATCTGAAGGATCCGCCTCTAAGGCCTGTTTAACCCTATCATAATGCTCATCTCCTGGAAGATACTGCAACACTTGTTGCCTCAAATTTGACCTTGTGGTCAACATGGCAGATAGATGTCTTCTCCTGCTAAGTTTATCTGCAACCCTTTTTTCCTTACCTTTGATATACTCTATACCAAAATCACACTCACTTAGTAACTCAAGCCACCTCCTCTGTCTCGTATTGAGGTTCAGCTGTGTGAAGATGTACTTAAGTTCTAGATGATTTGTCTTAAGCTCAAATGGTTTCCCTAGGAGATAATGTCTCCACATCTACAATGCATACACAATAGTTGTAAGCTCAAGATCATGTGGTGCATAATTCAACTCATATTGTTTCAGTTTCCTGGACTCATATGCAACCACTTTCCCTTCCTACATTAGCACAGCTCCTACACCTTCACCTAATGCATCTGTAATCACAATGAAGTGCCCATTAGGATCTGGTATAATCAACACTAGTGCTGATGTCAACTTTTGTTTAAGAATCTGAAATGCTTCCTCGCACTTCTTCGTCCACTCATATCTCTTTCCCTTCTTCTGAAGAGAATTAATAGTTGCTGAAATTCTAGAAAACCCTTCTACGTATTTCCTATAGTATCCTGCAAGTCCCATGAAACTACGGACTTCAGTAACACTTTGCAGTGTTGGCCAATCTACAATTGCCTCTATCTTCATATGATCAACTGAGATTCCCTCAGCAGATATGACATGCCCCAAATAGTGAACCTTCTTCTGAAAGAAAGTACACTTCAAAAAATTACCAAAAAGCTTTCAATCTCTAAGTCATTGCAAGACTATTCTCAAGTGCTTCTCATGTTCCTCTTCTATTTTAGAGTAAATCAGGATGTCATTAATGAATATAAGCACGAAATCATCTAAACAGTCTTTGAATATATTGTTCATAAGGTTCATGAATGTTGTTGGAGCATTCGTTAGGCCAAAAGGTACCATGGTGAACTCGTAGTGTCCATACCGAGTTCTGAAAGTTGTCTTCAGAATATCCTCATCCTTAATCCTCAACTGGTCGTAACCTGATCTAAGATCAATCTTAGAAAACATTGTGGCCCCTTTCATCTAATCGAAAAGCTAATCTATCGTGGGTAAAGGATACCTATTCTTGATGGTAACCTCAAGCATCCTGTAATCAATACACAGTCGCAAGGTTCCATCTTTCTTCTTAAAGAAGATTACCGGTGCACCCCATGGTGATACACTCGGTCTAATAAATCCCTACTTCAGAAACTCCTACAATTGAACCTTTAGTTCATACAACTATGTGGTAGTCATTCTATAAGGAGCTTTGGATTGAGGCTTCGTTCCAGGTAACAGTTCAATCAAGAAATCAAATTCTCTTTTCGGTGATAACTCCGTAAGTTCTTCTAGAAAGATATCCAAGAACTCTCTGAGAACTGGATAGCCTTTTGGACTATGTTGGGCATTATCCATGTCACTCACCAATATAGCAATTAAGGAACATCCTTTCCGATGTGCTTTCTTTAGTTGCATAGCTGAGATATGTCTCAACTCTAGAGGCTCTCAAGATCCTAAAATCTCAACTGGATGTCCAAAATCATCCAAACAACTCACAACCTTGTCCTCATAGTTCACTATGGCTTTATGCTCAGTTAACCAATTGATCCCTAAGATCACATCATAAGAACCCAATGGTGCTACATAAAGGCTAACTTGGGTTTGGAAGTTAGGTAACTCTAAATCGCTGCATGATAAACATGAATCTACCCTCTTCTCTGCTCGATTTCCATACTGAACCATCCATGAATGTGACATAAAACCAGGTCTAACAGGTAATTTAGAAACTACTTTAGGATCAATAAAGCATTCAATAGCTCCTGTATCTATCAAAATAGAAACAGATTGACCAAAAATCTTACCCGACATTTGGATAGGTGAAGCCTAAAAGTCTGCTTGATGGTTGTCAAACACTACATGTATCTGATGTTGCGGTGCTTGTTGATCATTACCACCCCATTGACCTCCTGTATGTTGAGTGAAATTGGAGGCATAGCGATCTCCTCCATAATTATAGCATCCACCTCATGGCCCTGGATGACCACCTTTCTTGTTCCTGATATTGGAGAAGTTGGTGTTATTATTGTTCACCTTCTTGTTTCCGCCATAGCTACCTTCTCCTTTATCCTGGGTGTTTGTTCCCCTCTTTAGATTCCTAATCTGCTAATTATTATTGTTACCCTTCTGATTATTGTTGTTATTGTTTTGAAACTTCCTAGTTCCAAAACCATATTTTGCATTAACACTCTTCCTATAGTTCGCCACTTGTTGCAGCTTTTGTTCCTGTTTTATGGCCTTCTCAAAGACCTCATCCATCATCAATGGATTATGAATGTCCACATCAGCTCCAATCTATGGCCTCAACTCTAGGATGAATTTTTGAATACGGAACCGTTCATCCATCTGATACTGTGGTACGTACTTTAGGAGATTGGTGAACCTCTCCCAGTACTAGGTAACTGTCAGACCACCCTGTGCCAGATTCTAGAACTCTGTCATCTTCCTGTCAAAGAACAATTGTGGAAGCCACCTCTTCCTGAAAAGTTGCAAGAATACTTCCCATGTAGTTCCACCTGGTAGTAACATATTCTCAGTCTTTTCGTTATCCCACCAAGTAGCAGCTTCTCTAGTAAGCTAGTATGCAGCCCAAACTGCCTTGGTCTCATTGGACATATTCCTGAGCACAAAGTATTTTTCCATCTCAATTACCCAGGCTTCAGCTCCATCACCTATTGTCTTACCATCAAACTTGGGCGGTGCCACCCTTTTCAAATATTTAGCTAACTCCCCTTCAATCCTTGCTTGAGGATTTGGTACTTCAACCTTTGGATTGCCATTATTAGGTTGTTCCTGATTTTGGGGAATTTCAACTCGAGGGTTTTGTCCCTCTTACACCTCGAACTTCCTATTCTAGGTTATCCATTCGGGAACCCTACTGATTCAAGAGACCGAGAATTTGGTCAAATTTTTCATTCTCATTGCTTGCAGCAGCTCCTTTACCTCTTGTACCCATTATGTATCACAATTCCTACATCAAGGAATGTTCATTTAGCGTAATGGACAAAGAACCCTAGTGTTCAAACCTAGGGCTCTGATACCAAATGTAAAGAGTGAAAACTCTTTAAAACAACATCAAAAAATACTTTAAATAACATCAATTATATTCAAAATATAGTCATCATTCCATTTATTTAGACATCAAAGAAACTAATCGATTTCAAACAATGACATAAAGTCGATAAGATAATTTCATATACAATTCCAGTCTAAAAACATACATGTGTCATAATACACAATTTAGAATTCAAAATACAGTAGATGATAATAATATCAGTTACAAATCGAGACTTAGGCATTCAATCGCCTTAAGCTCTTCATTACATAATAAAGAATATATAAAGCATAAAAGAAGATGACATTTGTTGATCTTCCATCCAAAAGCAAATCTTCAACAAAGAAGACGAGAACAAGGATCAGGCGCTTTTTTCGCCCAACCTCGAAGCTTACGCTTCCCCAAAATTCCTTAGTCAATCAAGAAATACCCGACCCTGCACAAATTGCTTAGCAAAAAGAAGTCTACGTGCAAGATGGAATCTAGTGCGTGCCTAGTATAACTTGTAAAACCACAAGCATTTCATTTTTCTAAGTCATTTAAGAAATAAACAAGTTTGATACTAGAATATGGTAGAAAGTTCAATAAATCCATCTGTTTCAATGGTCCTTAAATTACTTGGCCAAGTAAAATGTCATGCACGACAAATAAAGCAGTTTTGGAAAAGCAAAACTACACTCTCTATTTACCCATATTCGACACCCGTCCCGGAAGGTAACTTTCCCAAAAACATAACATGCAAAGTCATCTATCAATCATGCATGGTCTAAACATTCAAACACAGGGTAAGTGCACCAAGATGGTTCCCAAAAAGGGGACTTAAGTGGACAACTTTTTTCTGAAATCAGGGAATACTAACCTTGGACATGAAATTGAGGATACTTACATCAAAATTTTGAGATGGAACAAAAAGAAGGATTCAAGTTCTCTGAGTCTACTTTCTAAACTACTAATTTATTTTGAAAATGGTTGAGATTAAGGGGTTCAAATGAGGGATGTACACAAATTGGTGTTGTTTTTGTCAGAAAAACATAGCATAGCAACTCTTGTACGACCCTCGTACGGTGAACTTTTTTTTAGTATTTTTAAAATCACAATGGTCAGAAGTTAGCTAACAGTATGTAGTTGATGCACAATTTTTGTGATAATTTTTTAATGAATATTTAATTTTTTACTAATTTTCAAAGTGGACATTTCCTGAAAAATAGAATTTTGGTCCTGCTACCCTTACAAATTTTGGAAACTAATTGAATTTATTTTTATTTTATTTTTTAAAATTTGTAGAATGGGTTCTAATTTCTAAAAAAATAATTTATTTGAAAAATCGATTAACGGTTAATTTATAATGAAAACATTACCACACACTATTTTTTGGCAAAAAAAAAGACATACAAATAAAATAAATTATGGATGAAAGGCTTAATATTTTCATAAAGTCAAAAAAATTACATCATTGGATAGCTAAGAGAGAACCCAACATTACCCATGTGCTTGATTTTTTTGATATTGAACAACGTGCAATCCTGACGATGAGCACGAACTCAATTATGTGAAATATGGAAGATTGTTTAAAAACACGTCTTTGGTCATTGGGAATGCCCTCCAAGCCTTTGGGTTGGTATTCCAAGGCAAATACCAAGCCTAAGGCTTGGGAATTCCAAAAGCAAGATATAACGCGAGCGCGTTATAACGCACTCACAGTATAATGCGCTCGCGTTATATCTTAGTTTTGACGTGTTTTGTGAATGCATTTTTTGCATTTTGTGAATGCATTGACAAAACGCGAACATTGAATTTTTTTTCTTCTCTTTTTCTTATCTCTTTCCTCTTGTTATCTTTCCGGGAAACTATATACATGAAATAAACATTTAAGTATAAGTTGACATTTATATATGGACATTTACTTTCTTATACTTTAAGTTATATTTCATGTATATACTTCTAGGATGTTTGAGAGTGGTTTCAGATCTCTAGGAGTTACAATGCAAATTCTAGTTTTTGGAAGATCTTTAAAATTTCAGACTTAGTCAAATTTCAGTAATCAGCATGTCAAATTTCAGTAATCAGAAGGTCAGATTTTAGTAGTCAACAAGTTCTATCATCTTTCTCTCTCACTCTCTCCTTCTCTCTACTCTTTATCTCTCCACTCCCTCTCTCTCTCCCTTCGTCCCTCTCTCCCCTCTCTCTCTTCTAGTTTTTGGAAGATCTCATAAATTTCAAACTTAGTCAAAATTCAATAATCAGGAGGTCAAGTTTTAGTTATCAGAAAATTGTATTATTTCTCTCTCTATCTCACTCATTTTTATCCCTTACACTCTAGACCTCTCTCTCACTATCTCTATCCCTTTTTTGACTCTCTCTCCCTTGATCTCAAGAAATCTCTCTCTCTATCTCTCTCCTTTGCCCTCTAATTCTCTCTACCTCACTTCTGTCTCCCTCTCTCACCTTCCCTCTCTACTTATCTCTATCTCCCTCCTTGTCTCTCTCTACCTACCTACCTCTCCCTCCATCATGCCCTACCACTCTCTCTATTTCTCTCTAGCTAACCTCTCTCTCACCTCCCTCTCTCTCCCTCCATACTTCTCTCTCCCTCTCTTCTTCCCTATCTACTCTCTATCTCCCATCTCTCTTTACCTACCTCTACATCCATCAAACCTTACCACTCTCTCTACACCTCTCCCTCCCTCCCTCATTCCCTCTCTACTTCTCTCTATCTCACCTCTCTCTCTACCTCTCCTTCCATCTCTACTTATCTTTATCTCCTCTCTCTCTCTCTCTACCTACCTCTCCTTCAAACACTCTTTATTTCTCTCTATCTCACCTCTCTCTCCCTCTCTCCCTCCCTCTCTACATATATATATCCCCTCTCCCTCTTTACCTAGCTCTCAATCCATCACAACCTACCACTCTCTCTCCATTACTCTCTATCTAACCTCCCACTCTCTCCATCCATACCTCTCCCTCTCCTTCCCTCTCTACTCTCTACCTCCCTAATCCTTCTCTACCTACTTCTCCATCCATCACTCCCTAACATTCTCTCTACACCTCTCTATATTGATTCTCTCCCTCCCTCCCTCATTCCCTCTCTACTCTCTCTCTACCTCTCCTTCCCTCTCTAATTATCTTTATCTCACCTATCCCTCTCTCTCTCTCACTATATGTCTCCCTCCCTAAATTTTCCCCTATCTACTCTCTATCTCCACTCTCCCTCCCTCTACCTCTCTCTCTCAATCTCTCTCACTCCTCCCTTACCCTCTTTCTCTCTCACTCTCTCCTCTTTATCTAACCATTCTCTCTTTTCCTCTTTGTAACTCTCCACTTCTCTATATGTCACTATTCTCTCTCTACATATCTTTATCTCACCTATCCCTCTTTACCTCTCCCTTCCTCCCCTCTCTCACCCACCCTCCCTCTTTCCCTCTATCTCTATCTCTCTCTACTTCTCTCTATCTCACCTATCCCTCTCTAGCTGCATATCCCTCCATCACTCCCTACCACACTCTCTCTATTGCTCTCTATCTCACCTCTCTCTCTCCCCCTCCATACCTCTCCCTCTACTTCCCTCTCTACTCTCTATCTCCCTAATACCTCTCTACCTACCTCTCCATCCATCACTCCCCACCACTCTCTCTATACCTCTCTATATTGATTCTCTCCCTTCCTTATTCTCTCTCTACTTCTCTCTACCTCTTTGTCTTTCTCTAATTATCTTTATCTCCCCTAGCCCTCTCTCTCTCTCACTAGATATCTCTCTCCCTACATTTTCCCCTATCTACTCTCTATCTCTCCTCTCCCTCCCTCTACCTCTCTCTCTCACTCTCTATCACTCCTCCCTCACCCTGTTTCTCTCTCACTCTCTCCTC
Source organism: Sequoiadendron giganteum (assembly GCA_007115665.2). Lineage (NCBI taxonomy): Eukaryota > Viridiplantae > Streptophyta > Pinopsida > Cupressales > Cupressaceae > Sequoiadendron > Sequoiadendron giganteum. The sequence continues at coordinate 808,419,590 of CM021101.1, read as the reverse complement.
TCTATCTTACCATTCTCTCTTTCCCTTTCTATAACTTTCTCCTTCTCTATATGTCACTATTCTCTCTCTACTTATCTTTATCTCACATATCCCTCTTTACCTCTCCCTTACTCACCTCTCTCACCCACCCTCCCTCCTTCCTTCTATCTCTATCTCTCTCTACTTCTCTCTATCTGCATATCCCTCTATCACTCCCTACCAAAATCTCTTTATTTCTCTCTATCTCACCTATCTCTCACCTCCCTATCTCTCCCTCCATACCTCTCCCTCCATCTATACTTCCTTATCTACTCTTTATCTCTCATGTATCTCTA